>JBAMJV010006314.1:0-53157 GCA_037951105.1 Echinarachnius parma | reverse complement strand
TGTATGTTTTGAACACGTACGGATTTCAATCATTCCGTGTATTTGATTACGAGTTTCGCATCTATGCATAGACTTTGTCTGTGTGTGTCTAAACTGTTATCAACAGGCACTTACATGACTTAGTCGACTAGTATTAACCACTCGTAATAATCCCCGTTGTCTTCCACTATTTATATCATTTTATAATATACCTTTTGCATACGTGACTCTGATGGACCCAGTATAACTCCATGTAAATTGCTTAAACTACATGAACTAGGGAACGGGTTAACCCAGTTCATAGAATTACAAGTTCTAACAGCAGAACCTGATAAACCTTTGTTGTATGTAAATATGTATTTTATGTATACGTATAACAGGTTGTTAGCAGCTTGTTAAACTTATTCACGTCTTTTTTTGTTGGTATGTATTTACTTATGTGTGTGTCTTTTCATAATTTTGCTAATTCATCCTTGTACGTATCTTAATATTTCCGTGTACACGGCACAAGCTTGTGTGTCTATGCATAAATAGTAATAATCAATCGAAAGGCACGAACTCTACTAGAATATCAACTTTGGAGAATATCGTATGTATTTTATTCGACTTTGTACACATGCTTATACGTGTATGAACATTATTTGTGTCATATGTATATGTCAATTTGTATTTTGTCTTTATGCATATTTCGCTGCTAGCTACGTGGCTTGAAACGTCAACATCGACACAACACAAAACTAGTTTTAGTTGGTCTTAGTAACATTGTTGTGTTGTTTTGTATTACGAATGATAAGCATAATGGGTTTCGTTATAAAGATATTTATTATTCAAATATCTAACTTTGAAAATGTCCCTGTGAGTGTATCAATGTTCCAGTGGCGGATCTACGGGGGTGGGGGGGGGGGTGGGGGGGGGGGGGGGGGTTAGGGGGTTAGGGGGTTCAAAATAGCAAAAAAAAAAAAATCGACGAGAGGGGGGACATCCCCCTCTCGGACTCTCCCCCCCCCCTCTCCCCCCCCCCCACCCCCCCCCCCCATAGCAAAAACCTAGATCCGCCCCTGTGTTCGTATATCTACTGTTTTACATATTAGTACATGAACATGAATGCATGAATAAATATTAAAAATGTAATGATAAGATGAATATGGTAAACAGGTTATCAATGTTTGAATACTATTTAGAACACCAATCTTTTTGGTATAACGTACTGACTGATTGTATACATAATGCCAAAAACAATGTTGTAAAACCTACTGTACATGGTGTTCATACTAATGGTGATTTGGCATGTTCATGGGACTGTGGGAATTTGTATCTGTATCATTGAATTCATATTGGTTATTTCACAAATAAGAATCATGCTGAACCTGATTCTTAGTGATTGCGTTTGCATTGGCGATCATACGTTTCCTTATAGTCGTATATATGACTCAAATGTAGGATTATATTTCACAGTTATTTTGCCAATGTCTCATCGCGAATGTTGTTTTTGTTTTTTCGCCCGTCAGCGGAAAAAAATTCAGTGAATTTATCTGGCAGCTAAAAAGTGGGAGATCCTGGTTTCGGTCTTATATATCATGTGGATTATTTAGCATGCTTGATTGTCAATCCCATAATGTGTTCCGATTACTCTATGTAGGCATATGACGAGTAGGGGATATGCCGACATAGAAAGTGGTTCATTGCCACTATCTAGGCCTGTGTTTAATTACGGGTAGGTGATATGCCTACATGTGAGGAGCTTAGTTCTAAAAAGTGCTAAATCCATTTTCCATACAAATTGCGTTAATGACATAAGTACTTTGAATCCAATTTTTAGGCCAAATTACACAGTAAACATGACAATGAATAACGTTACATTTTCCTTTGTGCGAATAAACCTGTTGTCTCCAAAGTTGAAAAAAGAGGGTTAAGTGCATTTTGGAATTAAGCTCAGTCTTCATTTAAATGGTTTAATTGCCACCATCTAGGACCTTGTATATTACGTGATATGATATACGACTTTGTACAGTTTGAAGTGTGGTGATTTGATTTCCCTCTCGGACTAATATTCATTGTAAGTTCTACGCTCCTAGCTCGATGGGTGGCGCCAAACCCACTTTGCATCAAAATAACATTACTGGACGAGTTGATATGCACTACTCGACTGTGATGTCGACAGATCACTCTAGTAACTGGACACACTAATTTCGCTTTGCCGCCATCTAGCGGTCGGTTCCAAATATCATCCATCTTGTATACCTTGAATGTGGAAACTGGGGACTTCCCCACTGTTATACATATCCCATTATGAAATGTACTGTCAATGATATGATTATTGTTAACAATGTAGTGATGGTTTCCGCAAAATTAAATTAATTTACTAATTGGATTTCTAGTCTGATAATCTGCTTAGTCATGTTAGTCGCGTATGAATGAAATAATAGTACATGTACAATTGTTCTTATCGTCATTATACTTGTATGCAGTAAAAACGTTTACTAGAGTATGTGGATGTGTTTATCTTAGTTTAGTATGGTATGATATTAATTTGTTAAATAAGGTGATATTGGAAAGTTGTAGTTTCCTATATTTAAATGTTTTGCTACAACTTGTATCAGTCTCTCGCATTGCAAATAACATGTGTTCAGTATCATACATCATTATATTATTGTTATGCAAAAATCTTGTGGAGAGTATAAGAATATTACAATACGAATAATGCAATAAATGTAAATCACAAATAAAACATGGCTGTATTACTTTACTTTGTTGTCAAGTGTAATTGCTTTCAAGACGGTTAAGCGGAAAACAAAATTAGAATGCAAAACAATACATGGGATATGATACAGCATAGATGATTAATTATATCAGAACGCTTGTTTGAAAGATAAACTGGTGAACGAACAGCGGAAATATGGATAGGAAATCAAGGAAATTGGAGATGTTAATGATGATGATGAAACTGACGACAATAATGATACTTATGACGACAATGTTGATGATGATGATGATGATACTGATGTTGATGATAATGATGGTGATAATGATGAGGAATATTATATTAATACGAAATACCAATATCAATTTCAAATACAAATATTACTGATGCCATTACAAAGGTTAAGCGATTTTGTTTTTACCCATAATCAAAGCAGTCGGAGGCAGATATAAAACCCGCCTTTTACACATAAGAGTTCCTCGATTCCCCAAAGTAACTAACCAACTGGTTTACAATGTGGGAGTATAACATTCCTCAACGGATTCGGCTTCTAATAATGTCCCAACTACACCCCCCCCCCCCCCCCCTCTCCAACAATATTCACTGACACCCCCTCCCCTAAAACAATCTTCATCATAAGCTCGCACCTCCCGCCCCCCCCCCACCCCCCCCCATCAACAATAATTCTCACCTGCATCCCACCTGTAACAAATCTTCACCGAAACCCCCACGAACAAAAACTTCACTGACACCCCCTCCCCCTCAAAAATTCTTCATCAAATCATCCCCCCCCTCAACAATAACTCTCTGCATCCCAGCTCTAACAAATCTTCACAGAAACCCCCACGAACAGAAACTTTACGGACACCCCCCCCCCCCCCCCCCCACATCATTATCAACTAATCTTCACTGACACCTCCTCCCCCTCAAAAAAATTTCATCAAAACATTCCCCCCCTCAACAATTACTCACCTACATCCTACCTCTAACAAATCTTCACCTAAACCGAGACGAAAAACAATTCACCGACACACCCCTCCCGACCCCCCCCCCCCCCCATATTCAACAAATTTTCACTAGCACTTCACCTAGAACAATCATCACTGAAACCCCCCCTCGACAAATCTTCACCCCAAAAAACACTCACAAAATATTCTCCGACACTCTCCCTCTAAAAATCTCCACCGACACACTCCTCAAAACATCTTAACCGACACCCCCCTGTAAAAATCTGCATCAACATCCCCCCCCTCGAAAATGTTCGTCGATGAAATGAACCCCCCCCCCCCCCCCCCCCATTGAACAAATCATGGATGCGCCACTGAATGGCAACAAACTATTACACTGACAGCATCTCCATGCAACAACGAACCCGATATGGAGTTTTAGTTTCTCTTCCCCATGTACTTTTGGCAACGTTGAACTTGGGACAAAATTAGCATAAAATACGTCACTTATCAATGACCTGATTGGCTGTCACTTTACATGGAAGATTCCTCCGCCAGTATGACGTGCGTGAACCCTCTAGCGGCAATCACGTGATGTTATATATTGCGTTACCAATAGATGTCAGTCCAAACAATATTGGGTCTAGTCTTCAGGGGTTAACGATTTGTTATAATGACACATTCGGCGGTGTGTTCTGTACGCTCCGTAGCAACGCGGGAAACTGTATTTGCATGTCATCAGTTCTTTCAATTGAAACTTTAGTGCGCTGTATGCAGGATTGTGGTTCAGTTTTTTTAAAGGGGACCACCAGGCAAAGGACAACACATTATTATATGTTTTGGTACCGTTCTGCTTACCGCATTTCAAAGTTTGGATTACTCTTGAAGTTGGTTGCACCTTATTAGGGTTATGCTTCTTAATGTTCCTAAACACTTCGGAAAGTGAAATTACTGCTGCACACTGTTATGTTGACTTGTTTGATAACTGTATATCATGATTGTTTACATAACTTATATACGGGACACTTGAGTCACATTATTTACGTGATTACAATTTTGTTTGGTGGCTATTTTGTGCATGGTTGATTTGGTTGATGTTTCTCTATTATCGTGTCCACCTTTGCATAATAACACTCATGTTGACAGACCATACAGAAACATATACTCTCAAACATTGACCATTGAAGATACAAACAGTCTGGCATTCCGAAGGTTTCAACGCTTTGTTAGTCTCAGTGGTTAGAGACGTGGCCTAGGGTTCCCGGAGATCTTGGGTTCCAGTACCTGCGAAACCAGCATTGGTAAATATACATTCTACGTTGTGCAAAATGTCCTTTGTTTGCTACTCATAATGCTGATTTTGATAACGTTTGATAAGACGTGTTACTGTATTTTGTACGTAGGTATTTAACAGTATAACTAAAACTTTGTTCGGACAAAAATACGTATTGTATTATGGTTAACGTCAAAGAGTGTACCAAATGACAATTATCTATTACAGAAGAAGGATTTGAGAATATGTGCCAGAGTTGGCTATCGTGAATCCCTTCTTTGTCAGATGCCTCAAAGTCAGTGCAAATTTTGTTATAATAACTAACGTTTATATTGGCCTCATTTACTTCTATGTTTAAAAAAACAATGCAATTCACTCTTATTCCATAAGAAAAGCAGCTAACTTGCAATTGTTTCATCCACGTACACATATATCAGTTAGACATACTGGTCCAGAAGTTTGGAATCTTTTCTTAATTGATTCACGCAATTTGCCAACAATTACCTCTATTTTAAAATGTTGTAAATATAATGCTCATTGCAAACGTTTTGATGTAAGATATTTGTTCAATCAGCAGCTGTTGTGTTAATTCCTTTAAAATAAACTGTTACTGTATGTATGCAATTTAAAGGCATATATGCGTGGGTTATAATGAGTAGTCAGCAAATTCCAACTCGACTCCACCGTAATCTCTCGAGGTAAACTCACGATATGTGTCGGATCGATCGAAGAGCGGTGCTTCGAAATATCTGAACACGGGCCTTCTTATGAAATTGCATGCAGCAAAAAGCTGGTATCAGTTACCGAGCGAATTTCTCACGCTATCACCTAAAGCATCAAACAGCGGCACTTTGAAGTCGGTTGCGGTTAAGCGTGTTACGTGATATTTTCGCTCGTAAACATCTCTGATGGACCTCCATTCGACTAGTACAAACATTCCGAACGCGACTATTTGTGATGCATTTTTGACTCGGGTATTCGGAAGTGGGACAGTTTGCGATCGCTACTTATAACTGAGCCAATGGGGATTACGTACCGTGCGTAAAAGTGCGCAAGATGGATCCACGCGTATAATATACCGGTCTGAATTACCTTTAAAGTTGAAAGACATGTAGGATCATGCATATGTTATATTCAGATACATACCGAATCAGATTCAATTCAATTCGACATTATCATGCTTATGCTTTAACATTTAACAAGTAAGTGAAGCTCTTTTTTAAAATGCATTACAGCGAAGAATATATATGTTATAGAAGCATTTAAACACGTAAAAGTGTATTTCAAACGTGATCATGCTAATGCACATAGTAATATGATTACATTTATATTGTGTTGTAATACAAGCTTAAAGTACAGAGGGGCTCTAACAAAAATGTTAACGTTCCGCCATGTTGTTGCATGTTTAAATCATTTAAAATTATTCAAATTCATTTCATCCATCAATGATAGTATATACTGGTCCAGATTATGTTGTTTGTAGGTCTCATTCATTTCAATTTACTCCATCCATCAATGATACAGATATATGACATATTGCATGCTTGTCCAGATTATGTTGTTTTGAAGTTGGTTAGGGTCTTGCGGGTGTGACTAGAGTATTAAAAACACACCTTAATTTTGTCTAAGTTTTATGCATGATTTAGATTAGGAAACTATTTTGTTTCTACATTATCAATTATGAATACACATTCTAAGAAGTGCATTTCTTTTTTCTTGTATTTGACTTGACTTGGCCGATGATGTAGGTTCAAATATCGTACATAATCTTTCTAATCTTATTACAGATCCATTGTCCTAATTTTCTACAGAAGCAATATGTAGAGCACGTCTGTAAATGTGTATCCCTGTTTGTATTATCATTATAATGAAACAGTATTAATGTCGCACATACGCATACACACACACACACACACACACAACGCAAACAGACACACAATGTATACTTATTATAGTTAGGAAATGTAGAGTTGTTGAGCAGTGGGCGCTTAAGATTAAGATTTGTTTTGCACCATGTCAGCATGATTGTATTATAATTGGCGGCAGAGTTAATTTTAACTAATGTTTATTTTGACCAGAACTGTATTATTCATGTTGTAATATTTATATATCATCCTACTACATAAATCAACTGTTATGATTTCTTTTTCTGGTTTTAAGACTTTTAAGAATGGTTAATTACGATATAATATAGTATTTTATTGACAGATCGTCATGTATATAGGTGACATATTAAGAGGTGCAGTATTACCCTTGGTCATCAGGTCCAGTACAAACCCGCACAATTATCTTGCACACCATCTGAACTCCCAGGGAGCAGTTAAGCCCAAGCTGCTATACTATATCGGGCGCAACGGGCTAATTTACCCCCTACCACTACAAGCATCCATTGTATACTCTTGCGTAGTGAGAAGCAATGTGACATGCCTTGCTGAAGAGCACAACATGCCGGGGCAGGTAGTTACTTTTGAGCCAACGGTAGCGTGAGGAGGCTGGGCGTTCATGAATAAACATAAGGTCATGACGTCACTCATAACTATGATTAGGTTTCGGGTGAGTTTGAGGGCTTATAGTTACAATGAAACTAACACCGATCATCAGCCGTTGACTTGGCCTAGTGGTCACGCTGACTAGTGGTCACGCTTTGGACATCAACACTTGGGGTCAAGGGTTCGAATCTTCACTTGTGACTCTTCTTTTATTTAGCCATAACAGTAGCAGTTCACTTAGTAAATGTATCATGCAGAGTTTTTCACTAAAGTCTGAATTGACGTATCGTGATGTCATTACCCTATGATTATTCATGAACGCCCAGCCTAGCACTGGCCCCTCCACGCTATTGTTGGCTCAAAATCACTACATCCGGGGCATCAATTCGGTTCAAATTACACTCCCACAAGTATAACAAGATTGTTTGCAAATGTTAATAGTGTTCTTGATAGGTGTCTTCTGGTGCAATGTATACGTACTTAACTCCTATCATTGTGTTTATGTTGTTTATAAAGCTTTGATAAATTTACACAAATGTATATGAATTTCATTTTAAAGGGATAGTTGAGTTTTGGTAAAGAGAGTTAAGTTTTGGTCAAACTGAATTATAGTAACCAAAACATGCACCATACATTCCAAACTAATATATAGAACTCCAATATGCTCGAAAGGAATGAAACATTACAAATGACAAGAGTAAAGTATAGTGTTAGCCAAACTGAATTTTAGTAAGCAAAACCTGCACCATTATATTACAAACTAAAAGGTATAACTTCAACATGCTCAAAAGGAACACAAAAATTACAAATTAAGTAAAAAGCCTGTTATCATTAACAAAAAAAGAGCCGTTAAAACTCAAAAGTCCGTTCTCTAAAAACTAATAGGTTTCAACCATTTAATATTGAATATTTTGCATGTGATAGATACATAGAGAGATAATCATCAACTATTTAAAAACCTATTTCGTAAATGTTTGAACAAAGGGAGCATTATTTGAATTTGTTAATAAACAGCTGGTTCAAAATTGTCGAATAATTATGGGGCTCTACATTTATTACAAACAGCTATGTTTGTGGATATTTCATACTTTTCTGAACCAATTTTGATCAAGTAAAGTTTATTATAATGTCATTACAAATGTATGCTCTTTCAAATTTGACACTAATTTTTTTCATTATCTCACAAAACAATATTTTGAGTAGCGCCCTCTGTGTGGAAGCAAGTATAGAAATATAAAATTATAGAATGTAAATAATACATCAAACGTGTGTCAATTCTCAAAGGCATTCCTGAAACATTAGTTTTGCTAATCTATGATAATACAGACTGTCCCAGAAAAAACGAAACCGGGTTTCATGGCAGAAATTTTCTGTCATAATGAATAATTTCTTTGATGATATATATATGCCTGGAAAGCTCTGTGTCTCTTCTTTCATTTGATGTGCAACTTATGGCACATACTTCAAGCATGACTGAATTAGAACAGTGGAAAGTGGTGTTACCAATATTCCATTTGCACGCATAAATTTTAAGTTTGGGTGAGTTTTTTGGGTGAGTTAAGGGTTGTAAACGTACTTATTTTTAAAAAGGACAAACAACACATACAAGTTCATGTTTCTATCTTTTACATGACACCTCATGCTAAACAAATTAATGATGTATGCAAGAGAACGAGTACAATGAAAACATGCTCGATTTCTGCCCAAATGAGTGAAAGTTGAGTAAGGAGTCGCTCAGCTTTCCTGACTTAGCAGCCGACAATGGACTTTGATGCATGAGTGAATTTACACAAACATGGGGATCAGGGAAAACATGGGAAACAGGCTAGATCAGGAAAATTACTCATTTTGGCTGGAATCAAGCATGTTTTCATTGTACTCGTTCTCTGGCATAAATCATTTATTTTTTAATCATGAGGTGTCATATAAAAGACAAAATTATGAATTTCTATGCGGTGTTTGTCCTTTTTCAAAATAAGTACGTTTACTACCCTTAAAACTCACCCCAAACTTGCAATTTCTGTGTGCAAATGGAATTTTGGTAACATCACTTTCCATCGTTCTAATTCAGTCATGCGTGAATTATGTGCCATAAGTTGTATATCAAATGAAAGAAGAGACACAGAGCTTTTCATAGATATATATATCATCAAGGAAATTATTCATTATAACATACAATTTCTGCCATGAAACCCGGTTTCGTTTTTTCTGGGACAGTCTGTATAGTCAGTCAGGACCACTTTCGCTTTTCCACTATCGTGAAAATAGCGGTTTCCCACTATTCTCCAATCAATGTCGCTAGATGGCGCATATATCGTGCGATAGTACCATGCGATACTATCGGTGATCGAAACAAAATAGAATTTTGTACAGCCTTTTTTTACATATATGCAGCTTTGTGTCCGCCATTCTCGCCTTCCGCGTGCTAAGTTTATTTTGCCGTTCCCTTATCTTGCCGAGCTATAAGCCTCTCTCACACGCTTCCTCCTTTTCTCTCGTTACTTCGCACCGTACTAGTTCGTACGGCATCAAACACCTGTCGCGTAAGTCTATGCGCGAATCAACCGTTTATTTGAAAAACGAACCCGCATAATCGAGCAAGATTTTCTTAAAATGTTCTGGCCAGATCATTTAGACAAACTACACACCATTAGTTTAATTATCAAGGATGCTACACAATTACTATTTAGATGATCTGTCCAGAACATTGGGCGAAAATAAATGTAATTTAATTGAATGTAGTCGTTGCACAAATATCCCCATTGTCACAACACGTGGAACCAAAAATGACGCAATACTGCGTGTCACGTGATAATCGCGGAATAGTGGTTTTCCGCTATTTTGGCCGATAGCGGTTTTGCGAAAGTGGTCCTGACTGATAGTATGTGAAATTTGATGCACATTTTATTAGATTATGTCCTTTTCAGAGACCCACCTTTCCTGTCATTGTTTGAAACCAATACAAAATACAACACTTGCTAAACATTTGCCAAAAAATACTGTATTATGTTATTTTATTTTGTCTCTCAAACATAAACTTGTTTTGCCTACTACTTATGTCAACTTTGGCGTACACCTCCATTATGTTGTATTAACGTAAGCTGAAATTCGACTCATGTGTTGATAACTTTAAATGTGGCAGTAAATTAAGAATGATGTGACGTTTTGCCCGAATATCACTATGTATCCTTCCATTGGCCATTGATTAAAAGGCTATATGGTATCGACCAAGCAAACAATATGTTGTTGAAATTAAAGGTATCAATGACTTTGTGTTGGGCGGACAACCTGGGAATGCACGTCAGTGGGCAATGATTATATATCTACTTGCATACTTTTAACAAACTTTAATTTATACGGTAGTTGGCTCTCAACCAATTTTTCTTTCACAATTTTGATTCTATAAATAAAGCAACCAATGTGAAATAGATATAACACAAAATGATGCTTTATGTCATAGGTTGGTCAGCTTGGCACTCTAGGTGCAAGCACAGAGGTGTAACAATAGAGGGTAGCCGAGGGAGTGATTGGAGATTCAAACTATGTATTAACCCTAATATAAGGTCACAAGGTGCAGCAACCTGATTGTAACTAGGCCTAGTCAAATAAGACCCCACCTATAGGCAATCGCAGGCAACCAATGTGAAATAGATATAACACAAAATGATGCTTTATGTCATAGGTTGGTCAGCTTGGCACTTTAGGTGCAAGCACAGAGGTGTAACAATAGAGGGTAGCCGAGGGAGTGATTGGAGATTCAAACTATGTATTAACCCTAATATAAGGTCACAAGGTGCAGCAACCTGATTGTAACTAGGCCTAGTCAAATAAGACCCCACCTATAGGCAATCGCAGGCAAAAACTTAACTGCAGATGGGATGATTGCCCATGCACGAATTTTTATCATGGGCACAACTTTAATCTTGGCTGAAAAGGACCTAATAACTTTGTTTACATGTGCAAAAAGTCATGACCGGTTGGTACAATGGGTGATTTCAAGTATGGTGTTTGGGGTTGGTGTTAGTGTTTATTAAACACTAACACCAGCCTTAGGCGCCATATTTGAAATCCCCCAATGTCACTGTATACCATCCTAACACGAAATAATCTCAAATATGGTGCCTAAGGCCAGTGTTATTGTTTAATAAGCACTAACACCAACCACAAACACCGTACTTGAAATCACCCATTGTGTATTGTTGTAATAGGGTGTATCCACCGAGGAATGTGTGAAAGTATCACATTCAATTTATGTTAAATCTGTATATGACAGAGTAATGAGCGAAAATGCACAGTGATATTTACTTACTCATTGCACTGACTTTGTACAAGGTTATGTCATTCCAGTGAAAAGTTTAATACCCCAAACACTTTAATCGTAAATGTCTATTTAACGAAAGGGAAATATAAATTTTAAAAAATCCCATTTGCTTATATTGTTAATACAATACAACAAGAAATGAGAGAACCGCTAGAGTTTCAAGAACATTTTGAAGCTTTGGGGAATGTTACTAGATCCCTTGATAAACTTGGACAACATTATACAAATAATACACGGTCTAGAGTGCATTATGTAAATGCATTGCACTCGAGGCTACGTTAGCTGTGCGATCTTCACGAGGCGTAAGCCGAATGCGCATACGCACAGCTAACAAAGCCAAGAGTCGATGCATTTACATGACGCACGATAATAAGACCGTAGTATTATTTGTTTTATAAAACTAGCTCAACCACGGATTGTTTCATTTTGATGGATTATTGAAAACAGACTCGCCACAATTAGTAACCCAGTCTCTCTACTTTCTAGAGTGTGATTTTGTTTAGGAATTTACAAAATTAATCATCACTACTGCACTCGCTTCACTGAATTTGACTCTGCAGCTCAGCAGATCAAATGCAGTCGATGGGTAATTGCCGAAAATCCGAAAATGTTCCCGTTCAAAGTGAGAATTATCAAAGAATTGTATGCATTTCCATTCCAAGACTTCCCAATATCAAACCACATACCATATAATTTACGAAATTGCTAAGATTTATTTACTACAGAACAGATAATTTACAAAATGAAGCATTTTCCATCTTATTTGTATCACTCTCGCAATATTGTCTTCGATATAACTATGTTAACAAGCATTGTGACGTCACAGCCGTGCAAAAAGTTGTGCAACTAAAACGAGTAACGGACCCCGGTTGCACCCTGTTTTGCACGGTCGTGCATGTTTGTTGAAATTTAATGAATAGTCACCTGACAGGATTTAACTAATCACGTTACAGAATTAACCAGAGCTGTTTTATAAATACCAATAACAGGTTAAACCGTTGATAGTTGTGTCATTATGACAGCGGAAATGTTATGATAATTGTTTGTTATGATAACTGTATAATCAATCCCTCTAGTTTGGCCTAGGAATCCGGATAAAGGGTCGTTTAAAACGGAAGTCACAATATCATCGATAAGCTGCCATACTGTGTCGTGGATCATCTATTCCATTATACTACTCCTGATCAGTTACACAATGACTGCTCTGACATACACATATTATATGGAGGGGTCTATGAATAATGCTAATCGATAACTAGTGTGCTTTATTATGAAAAAAAGCTAGTGTAACTAATGAGGGCCGTAAATGCTACCACAGGGTCGGGATGTTAATAACAGATGTATCAGTCTCACGAAAACGGTAATATAAAGGGATCTAGTAACTTTGTTGGCAGGTGCGAAAAGTGATGAGTGATTAATAAAATGCGTATTGGTGTGATCTGTGTTATGTCCGTAAAGTAATGTGGGACAAATTCAGGTGAATCGGATATTTGGGCCGAGAAATTTCAACAAATGCACAGTGATATGTACTAGCTCATTGCAGTTAAAGTGTACGTGGCTTAAATCATCCCGTAGTAAGTTATACATCTGAATACTTCAATCGTAAATATCTTTTGAACGAAACGGAAATTCGAAAATCCCGAAACCTGTCCCGTGCTTGTACTATTAATAGCGTCTTTTCGCTCTGCGACGGGAGTGCGGCTACGGGGGATTTAAAGGGGCCCTGCAATCCAAATAAATTAGCCTTTTAAAAGTTGTCAACATAGTTTTATGTCACTATTCCAGTCAAATTATGTACAACAAATTACTGAATTGAGAAAAACATTACAATTTGTACCAGAATCACAGCATTTTACGACTTGATATGCCCCGCCCCTCAAAAAAGTGCCGTTCTCGGCGATAGAGGGCTTGGATTTGTGACGTCATTGCAGGAGATTGTAAGGCTTTGGGGTGCAATTGATGTGTATATAACGCACACTATTATTGCATCAAATGGTAATATAGAGCATTAAAACTGTAGAAATCGGAACTCTTGTATTCAGTATACATATTACATTGTATATGTAATCAAATGTGTTAATTTTAGGGCGTGCTTTGTTATAATTTCCATTTTTCGAGCAAATAATAACCTCTTTTGGTGAAAATCCAGTAGCAGACGAAAAACTGCCTAGGCTTATAAGAACATACCCTTTTGCGTTTTACGAGTGTGCTATCCTGCTAATACGACAGCGCCCACTTGTACGAACGACTGGTAAACGCATCCAGCTTTCCGTGATTGAGATCGTACGGTGCGCCCAAGTACTGAGCTAGCCGATGCGGTGGCATGGCCGCGCCGTGGGTATACTGTGCCATACAACAGTAGTTCGCTGCCCGAACCGCCTGCACATAGCTAGCTCAGCTCAGCCAATAGCTGCCATTATCGCTCACTCAGCTGATAGCTGCCCTATGATATTTACAACAGCAGTGTTGGAGTCATACTTCTATGCATACATAACGTGTACGTACGTGTACGGTCGATCGGGTTGTTGTGCTGTGATCAGCTGTTTCCGAACAGCTGTTTTACATTGTATTATCTTCGCGTTCAAGTGGATTTGAGAGTTAGCAGCTCTAGCTCAGTGAAATTATTACAATGTCATCATCACGGTGTGTTGTTGCTGGTTACACATACAACAATACGAACAATGAAGATGTGAGCCTTCACGAGCGACTAGTCATTTTAGACGAATGGACTTCAATCAAAGGTGAAGCTTACGAGAGATAACTGGCCCAGTGGAATCGCGATCTGGTGTTATCTGTAGACTGTACTTTCAGACGATGATTTTGAACTAGCTGGGCTTCATTTCATGCCATCAAATTGCCATCAACCAACTTGTAGGAAAAGCCTGTGAGAATTGCCGTTGAGAAACACAAAATGGGGGTAAGAATATGACAACAAGTTGTACTGAAATGAAAACAATATTAATTTAAACGTTCTGTCAACAGTAAATTGATCCAAATCAAAATCCAAAAGCAATGCCAAAGTTCTATTATTCACATAAGAACAACAATTATAGTCTTTCTTGAGGTGATAACTGATGTGATAATTGCAAGATTATGAGGCGTGACATTGCCATGACCATGTCAGATCATTGTCTTGCTTTTACATCAGTTGTATTGCATGATAGCTTGTGTGATAATAATTATCAGGCTATAGTTTGATTGTTATATATATTAACCCATTGCTTACAGGAACCAAGTCAGCTTTGTACAGATGTTATTTCACAATCTCTTGTCTTGGGACACAAATTCATCTCACACATCACAGTAGCTTTACATGTATGTAAAAAAATAAAAAATAAAATAAAAGATGTAGGTCAGTGTTGGTTTTATATTTCTTCCTTTTTACTGTGTGAACATTCAGGTACCAACGTTTGAGAACAAATTGGAGGCACATTTGCTGAAGGACATGATAAGCTGTATGGGGGAAGCAAACTTCGCTGGAGGCATTTTATGGAGTCCCAATCTGAAGGCATATATGGATACAAGGGCATGACAACAAGGTACATGTATGTCTAAATATAATTTCTTATGCCTGCGGTGACTTTTTTTTGAGTAATGCAAAATTGATTCAATCCATCAGATCAACCGTTTCCTAAATTCCCTAATAAAATTTGCATACACTGTTATGCAATCAAATTATTTGAATGTGACTAAATGCACAATTATTTATTTCACTTAGGCATTTTAAAGCAGATGCATCATAGAAAGTGGGGCATAATACGACACCATACAACATATATATTTGGAAAAAAAAACAATATAAAACATCTGGGGGCATTTAAAAAAAAAAAAAAGAAATACGTAAGGTGTGCCCTCCCCCCCCCCCCCCCCCCCCCTCCAATCAGTCCGACCACGCTACGCCACTGCCTCAGACATTATGTTTGAATTGACTGTCCGGCCATCCTGTTCTTGTGGTCACCTTATCACAAAAATGAATTTATCATCATCGTCATCATCATCATCATCATAATCTTCTTCTTTGACATCATTATCATCATCTTCTCCTTTGTCATCATCACCATTATCTTCTTCTTAGTCATCATCATCATCATCATCATCTTCTTTGTCATAGCCATCATCATCATCATCATCATCTTCTTCATCATAGTCATCATCATCATCATCATTTATTATGATGAAATTCATATTTTTCTGCCGTAAACCATATATGTGTGGATGTTGCGATGTGCTTATATATTATTTATTTTATTTAGTATAAAAACACTGCATGTGCAACTACTAGGCCCCTTTGTAGAAAGACTTGCAATGTAAAGTAAACAAATATGCTCATTTGAACCCTGTAGACGAGGATTGAGTTGACCAAGCCAAGAGAAAAGGTGATTCAAACAATAAGCATTGTTTTATGAAAATTTAACACAAAAAAAAACTTGTCAAATTGCGAACTTGATATTTCTTCAGATGACCGTGGTCTACATTAAATTTAATTTATCTTCTTTTTTTCTATTAATAGGGAATATCTCGGTCGTCCTAGCCAACGTCAAATTCGCAACCGACGATAGATGACAACTTCTACCAATGGCGTGAAGTTCAACCACAGGTGGTGGATGGTGACAGCAACCGCGAATCTCGGTCGTCATGTCCCACATCGATCTCCATGACGCGACGACTGACGTCAAGTTTAACAACCGGTGGTGAATGGTGACATCTCGGTCGTCATGTCCAATGTCGATGTCCATGACATGACGACTGACGTCAATATCACGGTCGTCCTAGCCAACGTCAAGTTCGCAACCGACGATAGATGACAACTTCTTACCAGTGGCGTGAAGTTCAACCACAGATGGTGGATGTTGACAGCAACCGCGAATCTTGGTCGTCATGTCCAATGTCGATCTCCATGACGCGACGACTGACATCAAGTTCAACAACTGGTGGCAGATGGTGACAGCAACCGCGAATTTCGGTCGTCATGTCCTATGTCGAGTTTTTATAAAAGACTGTGGGCAACTCAAAACACACAATAAGCTCTGCACTAAACTACATGTGAGAAGCTTGCTGCAAACTGAGCGCAACTAACTCCAGAATTTGCGGTCTGCATGCATCGGCGGGTCAGATGAACCTTGCATCCATATCCATGCTGCCCTATTTTCCAGATAGTCTATACTATAACACGCTGTGCATGTTACAGTGCATGATACTAACTCAAATATTATTTTTTTCAGTTTGACATTTTATAACAATGTTTATCAATATCTGATTTATTTGTGCCATTTTCTCGAATGGCTTTTTCAGAATGAGTAAAGCAATTTTGCAAGATAATCATAATTCATTACGTCTTTACTGATTGTTTATTTTGTTTCCATGGTTACTGTGGTTCTGGTTTATATCCTTATTTTTCTGATTTTCTGAAATGTGTTGAATAAGGATAACAAGTGAGAACATGATGATTGAAGTCATGGGCGTCGATACTTACGTAATACCCATTCATCAGGGGGGGATGGATGAATGAATCATCCCCCCCTGATCAATGGATATCAATGACATATCGACGCCCGTGACTGAAGTTGTGCTTGGACTGCTTGGAGAGAAGATCATGATGCATGGTTGGCATATGAGTGGAATGTGCAGAATGACGGTGGTACAGTGGAACCTCGTTATAACGAGGTCCTTGGGACCATGAAAATTACCTTGTTATATCAGGTTTTGTCATTATATCAGGGTAAAAAAACAAAGAAATATAAAGGGCTGGGACCAGCAAAATGACCTTGTTATAACGAGGGTTTTGTTATCCGACCTCTTTATAACGAGGTTCCACTGTACAATAAAATGCCCACAGTTTTAATTAATTTTTAATCTATAACCAACCATAGGTATAACCTGTATAATATGATATCATACCTTTTTATAATGTTTTATGATAGGTCTTCATTATGTGTGAAATTTTCCATCATTGAAAGAAGTTAAAGTGGTCAAATAAAAAATATAAATTTACTCGAAAAGTCCAAAAGTGGATTTAGCGCCTTTTGGAATTAAAATCTTCATTTATACCCATCTTCTCTTCAATTCCTGTCAAAAGTATACATGCACACACATACACAAACAATTTAACATACTTATTTGTTTGAGGATGTTAGTAGACATGATTTCATGAATATTGATGGTGAGTTTTTTTCTAGTTCGACCACATCCCAAACTGATCCAAATTGCTAAATAATTGAAATTTGTGTTCAAAACAGGCTGCCAAAAAGAACAAAACTTGCAGATTTGTCTTATTTTCATAGAGACCCATCAGCATGCTGCATTGTTTTACAATTGATCGGATATTTTAACTTTAATTCGAGACACTCATAAAAGTGTGCCCATTCCCATCCCACATACTGTACACACATATCAAACTTTCACACATTGTTTTGCTGTAATGTGAGCAAATTATCTTTATTACCAAAAAATAAACAAAACATAGCAATCAGCTTGTTTTCAGTCTGAATTTCGTAAACAAACTACATGTAGTAGCCAAGGTAAAATTCACATGTAAGATGTCATGAAAATGGATTATTATGGAATTTACTCACTCCATAAGTAAAATATTCCCAAAATAATCAGCAGATGGAATGTAAGTAAGATGTGACCATAATGGTATTCCTGTGCTGAAGGAGATTTGCAGAGAAATGTCACTTTGAAAATGTTATAAATAGTCTGTACAGCCTACAGGTTAGAAGTGCCAGTAGATGATCGTGATGCGAAGGATTCCTGAAGCCTGTATATGAGTCTGAAGGGAAGGTTGCCCTATCCATCGTTACGGCGCAGGATGGTAGTGGCACTCTCACCTGGCACCCCAGATAACCCCAACACCACCGTGCCATTTGCCTATAGGCAGCATGATTGTTTTCTCCTGGGAAAAGAGCAATAGAAAGACAAAAGAAAAGTTTGTGAGAAAAGGTATTACAAAAATTTAATTGTATGACCCATATGAGTGCTTATTAATCAGTTGTTATTAATACAATGTGTAATATACAGGGTCTTGTATAGTAGTTCTAAATGTCTTTATGTACATGGACTGTATCATAGGTGTACCCGGAGGTGGAGGAGGGGTGACCAAAAATTACTGTTTGGGGGGATTGAACCCCCCCCCCCCCTTTTTCAACGTGCATATCATCTTGGTCTTGCCCCCGCCCCCCCCCCCCCCCCCACACTAACAGAATTCTCAACCAATGGTCTTCGTGTCAAAAAGTTTTGAAGGTACTTCGTCTCAGCTTCAAAGATTTTCTACGAATACCCCTCCCCCCTCGCTAACAGAAATTTGGCTGACGAAATAACCCCCCCCCCCCTTGAAAATATCCTGGGTACGCCACTGCACTGTACATATCAGGCATGGTTAAAAGTACATTTACAATCTTTAAAAAGTCCAACCTACTCATTAACTGATGCGTTCATCTTCGTATCCTTCCCGTAGATATTGTTGGCGGAACTGATAGTATGCAGTCTCCAGCACTGCATGCAAATTCCTAAAACCTGGGTGCTCTGTGATGCAGTCCAGGGTCTTCTCATAAGAGTTCACCTTCTCCACCACCTGCAGGATCTCCTTGCAACATGTGAACTCTTTCACCGTCGGCATGGCCGAGCAGCCTCCAGCATATGAACACCTGCAAATTGTAGAAATGTGCAAATTGATAGCTTATTTATACCTCTTCAGTACAGCAAATTATAGTCCATATACCGTATATTGCAGTAGTGTTTGAAGCTTGAGCAACAGAGCGAGCCTCTAAACATACTAAATGCTGCTTCATAATACATTATCTTTATTATTTACAGTCCTATCATCATTTAGTACTTTATATCTTGTGTCTGTTGCAGCGTAGCTGTAGTGATCCCCTTGTAGTTGTAGGGGTGCGTTGGCCTGTGCCCCACCCCTATGCCGGGCCGACTGCGCTAGCTCAATAAGGCCATGCAACGGGCACAGGTAATTGAAATCAGTACAGTATCAAATCGCTCGGATCACCTATAGTAACCGATGAATTTTACACCGGGCCGAGATACACATTCTGTAATTAGCCACTGAATCTGACCTATAGTCACTGAATCTGACTTATAGCCACTGAATCTGACCCATAGCCACTAATCTGACCTATAGCCACCATCCTAGGGTCAGGGTATAGAGTTAGGGTTTAGGGTTAGGGTTAGTTAGGTTATGTTTTTGTTTTTGTTTTACTGATAGTATAGCAATGTGTATCTCGGCCCGATGTCAAACTAGTATCCGATTATGCCCATGCTTATCAATTCTATCCAACGATCAGTACTTTCTCTGCTATTATAGATTACAAAATAAGCAGTTAATATCTTACGATAATATCATCATAAATTGTAAAATTGAAACTCACCAACTGTTGTTTCCAATCCTATTTTCCTGGTCGGCCTGCTGAGTGCTGGTAGTGACTGGTACTCGGAAGCTTTATCACGATCGCCGGTACGCGTATCCGCCGAGGCTACGGGTGCAGATTAGTACGGCTGTACACCCGCTGGTCAGAGTTGCAGCTGCATCGCCATCTTCCTCTTCCACCTCAAAATGTAACATTTCAGCATCTGATATATCACTCCCAATGTCATAGTCTTGCTCGTTATCACAGCCTGATAAATCACAGTTGAATTCATCTATTGGGAATTACATTTATTTGCTAAATTAAACAATTTTCCTTGAGTACTTCAGCGAGAACATGTACTATAGTACACAAACGATGCGAGCTGCGAGAATGTAAACAACACAGGCTCCTGCAATGACGTCACAGACCTCACGTAATTTATGCAGACTCGAAGCTGCTCTTGGACAAATTTCACGGGTCGTTCCCGATAGAGATATTGGAGTCAGATTTTTTTATAATGCGTTTTTTTCGAAGAAAAACTCTTGTCATTATCGAATTCTGCGTGGAAAACTATGTTAGAGTGTTGAAAAGTCAAATTTTGCTCCTTTTTGACCGCAAAGGCCCTTTAAATTAGCTTTGATCGTCCCCGTACTCTGGCTACCGTCGCGATCTATTTGCAGTTTCGCAATTCTGAATACGCGGGAGTTTCACTCGTTCCATTGATCATGCATGTTGTACTATAAGCATACGGTATAGGCAGTACAAATCACAACATACTGTACTGTGCATGCAGCGCGTGTGTACGAATCAGTGCATGAAACACGCGAGGCAGCGAGCCTCGCCGTCCAAACGCTCTGATTGGCTGATCACGTACCCGCGTAGCGGCTCTACGCCCGACGTTAATTCGGCGAACTACCGTCCTAGGTTTGGCCGCTACGGGGAAATTTTCGCTCTGAGTGCGACCCCCCGCTAAGATTAGCGTTGTAGCCATAGTCCCGTCGCCGAGCGAAAAGACGCTAATATGAATATGGCACTGTATGAGAGAACTACTAGAGTTGCTAGTAGGTTTTGAGGATGTTAAGTTACTAAGCCCCTTTAATATGAGTGATTTGAGGACAAACAAATTACCCCAGCGAATTGAAATCAGACACAAACAAGTCCTCCGATAAAAAAAGAAGTAATAGAGATGATAATCAATCAAACATAATGCAACAAACGGCGCATTGTTGCAATTCATTCCGCGTACACCGGGTAAACGGGTTGTTAATTGGGTGACAGGTTGGTAATATGCAATAACAAACGTTTACGGACATGCATGCATGGTTTTGATTATGGGAACGTCGTGGGGTAGTACTAATCATAACAATAATAATACTATCATGAATATAGAAACCGTATAATGCGCAAATGATATATGTTTAACAGTGACCGGTGTGCAGTTAAATGATATACACACAGTGAAACAAAATATCATGAACATAACATATATAACTATGTGACGAAAGAGTAAAAGTAATCTTTCGTAATACGAACTTAGAAGTATTGACAGGGAAAATCACTATGATAATGTCTTCAACATGTAAACCAGATACAATGAGATAACAGTCCATCATTTTACCACTGCTATGTTCAATCCAGTTATGTTTAATGTTTTATATATTTTACCAAAGTACAATCAGGTGCAGTTCGTTATTACGAACGTTCATATTCCGAAGGTTCGATACTCCGAAGGTTCGTTTTAACGAAAATGAAATAGGGTTCGATATTGCAAAGGTTTGTGTATCCGAAATGGATTAATCGAGTTTGATGTTTCAATGGTTCGTTAGCTCAAAAATGACAAATGGTTTGTACTAAGCCTTTCGGATTAACGGTCTTCATGTGTTTCTCATATAAACAAACCTCATTTAGTTTTCGGATTAACGAAGCTCATTTCAGTTTCGGATTACCGAACTTTCGGAATATCGAATCCGAATTAATTTGCGGAGAAACGAACCTTCGGAATAACAAGCTGCAATCATACAACCCCCGGGATGCCAACAGAAGAGTAGAATTCAGTAGTTAAGCCCGTCTAAATAGGGCGGAAATGACGTAGCACCCGGTTACGTAATAATGGCGGAAGTTGCTGATTAATGAGGGTATTGTTTTCCGGTGACGCATCACTTTAGAGATAAAGCGTTACGTAACGGGATATCTGTAATTATGAGGGTATTGTTTTCCGGTGACGAAGCACTTTAGTGATAAACCGTTACGTAATAGGATGTAAGAGTAAGGGTAGTTGGATAGCCCTGATTGGTTAGCTGTAATGGAGGTGTGGTATAAAGATGGTGTTGGATGTTTAAAAGGCGAAACATTTGCTAGTGCGTGATCATTCATCTACCTGATTGGAATACATTCGTGATAGGGATCTCTAGTACTCTATTGACGTTACTTTGTATTTGTACTTCAAACTACCTGTACTACCTACAATGATGGCCACCTTTGCACCAGAAAATACCAACAGTACCACCGCCGAGTCGTCGGGGTTGAACGACAGCAACACTGTGTTTCAAGAGAAGCTACCGACTCCTGAACTCCCCGCAGGTTTAAGGGTAAGTTAAATATGTTGTTGTATTTTGTACTTGTAAAAATTCTGTTAACAATTTTAGAATAATTGAATAATTTGTACACATCAATTTCACCATGTAGATAGTTGCCTTACTCCTGTTTTTTACTTGTTCTTGATTGTATACATAGGCAGCTGCTGAAAGAAGACGGGAAAACCGCGATACGGTATGGGAAGAGGCAGGGTGTCATTATAGCAACCCAATTAATAATGAAATTGGGGATTTTGAAGAGGGGTCGGTACCATTTCCTTTGGGAGGGAAACGATTTGCCGTTGTAAAGGAGTTCAGAGGAGTAACGTACATTAACATCCGAGAATACTACAAAGCTAGGGGTGGCCGTAAAATGCTCCCCGGGCCGAAGGGTATTAACTTGACCAGTGAAAATTGGAGGGAGTTACTACATGCTTCTTTTCAGATTAGTGATGCCGTTCGATCCATCGACATCAAACGCTCACATTGTGTAAAGAAGTAATCCAATGGATGATTTGTGTAAATAAAAGGGGGGCTTTAAATTTTAAGGAAATTGAACTATCTGACACCTAACCTCTTCCCGTACTTGTAGGTCGATATTGATGAGCTGGGAGTGGAGCTACCAAGATCCGTACTATCCGCGGCTGGACTGACAACTTCTACCCCATTGTCACCTTCAGGAAGCCAGCGGAACGTCTTTAACTTCGAAGACATCTCACCCATCTCTCACCTTCAACCCAGGGGCCAAGTACGCCGCTTGTTGCAGAGACAGGTTTCCGTCATGGAGGGGGATACTATAAACTCGTCTCAACTAGACGATATAGAAATCAACGAATCCGCTGTAAAGAGTCTAGAAAAGCTGCGCAGGGGTCTAAACTTTGAGGAGGAGATGATGGAGGAGGAGGAGGAGGAAGAGGTGCAGGTGATGGAGGACGAGGATATCAACGTAGGTGATGATACACGTCTGCTATTATGTCCCTTGGGACCGGTCTTGATGCTGATCAAAGCGATTCGCACCCACATCTGTATGCTGACAATCGAATTGTGCGAGGGGTGCCAGAATGGTTATGGATCCCAAAAGGACCATGCCTGCATCTGGCTCGAATGGGGAGAACAGGTGGAGTTCTACTTTGATCGAGCGCTAGAGGAGGTGACGGAGAACTATTTCTTCACATTTTTTGAAAGTGTGTATGCCCTCAATAGTATGGCCCATATGAAAAGGATGGAAATTACCACAAGGGCAACGAAGTTCTTCAAAAATGACTTCCCCAAAAAAGAGGTCCGAGAGTACGTCAAGTCCAGAATAATTGAAGAACAGTAGAATCTGCCTGGACACGAGAACTTTAAACAGATGATGTGTAATTCGAACTGTTATTGATGTATATTCTTACCACGTATTTGTAAAATTGTTATTTGCACGTAATTAAATAATAATAATGCGGATTTATGTTGAAACTATTAAACTTATTGAAATTACAAATATATCATTGTATGTTGTTGTTGTTTTGTATAGTAAGTGTTAATAAAGGATGCGTGCCGAATCAAAGTATGGTCATTTATGTTGTGGATGTTGGTGTGAATAAATGTGATAATTATGGAAGAATACTTGAAAGGGATATACTTTAATCCCAAGCATGAAGCTGGATTTGGAGGTGCTGAAAAGTTGTATCGATTTGTGAAGAACGATGGTGTGTATGACCTGACGCGTAAACAAGTTAATAGTTGGCTCGAAGGAAATGATACGTACACATTGCATCGCCCCGTTAGACGTACATTTAAAAAGAGTAGAGTAATGAGTTATGCTATGGATGATCTTTGGCAAATGGATTTAGTGGACTTATCTTCTTTATCCCGACAAAATGCTGGATACAAGTATTTGCTAACATGTATAGATGTCCTATCAAAGCACGCATGGGTGTTGCCAATCAGAGATAAACGGGGCAATACATTAGTGACGGCAATTAAACAAATGATGACAAATTCTCAACGTGAACCCTACCACATTCAGACTGATAAAGGAACTGAATTCACAAACAGACTTTTACAGGCATTTCTAAAAGAAAAAGACATAATCCACTATAGCACGCAAAATGACGCCAAAGCATCTGTTGTTGAAAGGTTCAACAGAACATTAAAGGAGAAAATGTGGAAGTATTTTACACACCGTAACACTTTGAAATACACAGCCGTGCTCGATAGTTTGGTACATGCATACAACAATTCTTATCATCGATCCATCAAAACAAAGCCCGCGTTAGTGAGTAAGAACAATGAGGGAGAGATATGGAAAACGTTATATGGTGACAAAGTCAAGTCCTCTGTAAAAGAATCAAAGTACAATGTTGGTGACAAGGTCCGCATAAGTAAAGCGAAGCACATCTTTGAAAAGGGTTATCTTCCAAACTGGACGGAGGAAGTTTTTAACGTAAGACAAACCAAGAAACGTGATGTACCGGTATACAGCTTAACCGATTACCGTGAAGATAAGGTGCTGGGAACATTTTATGAACAAGAATTACAGAAGGTAATCAAGGGAAATGATGATGCTTATAGAGTTGAAAAAATATTGAAGAAGCGAAAAAGAGGGAAGAAAACTGAATATTTTGTCAAGTTCTTGGGATATCCCTCGTCATCTAACCAGTGGGTCGATAACATTCAAAAATCATATGACGAGTCATAAACCTTCATTCACTATAAACAATCATGGAGAGTGAAGATCAAGTTTACGTTACTCTCCCTAGTAATAGTTCTCTAGATTATTTTCCACATAATAGTTTATCTAGTTTTACCACAAAACTGGCCACGCCATTGCATCTGCGTGGAGACTGGGAAGTGGCTCTGGTAGACGTTATTTACCCACATTCTTGGCTGAATGTAAATAGTCAGAATAACAAATATAGTTTTATTTTGAGAGATCAGGTAATGAGTGCGGGTCGACTTCCCGCGGGACAGTATACCGATCCACAGACCATATGTGACGCTTTGAACGAATCTTTACCGGGGAGTTTAAAGAATAACGCATTATTTATGGTAAACCATACGACGTGTAAAGTCGAAGCTCGCATTAAACCTGAAACTAAAATAAATCTTAGCGAGGGATTGGCGCAACTTCTTGGATTCTCCCAGAAAACCCTCATCGATGATACGGAGGCTTCGTTCTTACCCGATATAAATGGGGGTCTATTTGCATTGTACGTTTATACGGATATCATAGAAAATCAGAGAGTTGGTGATGTGAGCGCACCTTTGCTACGTATTGTTCCCACTAACCCCAAAAAGGCTGGCCTTGTCATCACCCATTCGTACCAGTTGCCACATTATTTACCCGTAAAAACAAACTATATCGACACTGTACAAGTAGATATAAGGAGTGACTTTGGTGAAAAAATACCATTTGAAAGTGGAAAGGTAGTGGTGAAACTACATTTTAGATCAACTCGGAAGCAAAATTTTATATATTAACGTTTTGAAAAAATGGCGTACGAATATCTGCAACGAGGTGGGTCGCTCCCTGTTTTTAGAGGTGCCCGTACACAGCGGGGGTATGGATTGGGAAGCATGCTCAAGGGAATGTTACGCTCGGCCATCCCCTTCATAAAAGAAGGCGGTAAAATCATTGGAAAGAAAGCCTTAAAGACCGGAATAAACGTGGCTCGAGACGTCATGAATGGTGACAACGTGAAGCACGCCACAACGGCTAATCTTAAAAAGTTGGCGCGCAATCTTCAACCCCAAGGCCCCAAAAATAAGAATAAAAGGAGCCGCCCGAGGAAACAACGTGGCAGTGTGCAAAAAGCAAAGAGAAGGAAGACTTCGGATATATTTGATATTTAGCCCTCCTCACCATAATTTAATTCAAAATGGAAAAGATTCATCGAATGTCGTGCGAATGTTCAAAGTCAGAAGTTGATCTTTTCAGCATCCCACCAACGCAAACCACGATAGAGAACGGAAAATGGGTCGAATATTTTCCTCTTACCAATATCACCGACGCCACGCCGATCCAATTCCATCTTCAAGGATCACCCGATGAGTACACCGATCTGTCGCAGAGTCTATTACACCTTCAAGTAAAAGTGGTGAATGGGGATGGAACACCTCTTGGCGATGATGCCAAAGTCGCTCCAACAAACCTCTTCATGCATTCGCTCTTTAGTGATGTGGACATGATGCTAAATGACAGACTGATTACACCCTCAACCAACACTTACCCCTATCGATCGATCCTGGAAACGTTGCTGACTTACGGACCGGCGGCGAAGGAATCTCAACTCACATCCTCATTATTTTATAAGGACACTCCGAGTCACATGGATGATGGGAACCCCCTGGCGGTTACGAAAGGAAACGAGGGAATGAAACAACGCCACGATTTCATCAAAAATAGCCGTACATTGGATATGACGGGCATTCTCCACTTGGACATGTTCTTCCAAGAACGTCTTCTTTTGGGTGGTGTGGACATTAAACTTAAACTGAACCGCAGTAAAAATAGCTTCGCACTAATGTCAGCTGCCGACAATGCAAACTTCAAAGTTTCTATTACGAATGCCTCCCTCCATGTAAGGCGGGTAAAACTAAGCCCCGATGCAAGCCTTAGCCACGCTAAGAATTTGGAGACACAAACGGCGAAATACCCCATAAGACGAGTTGATGTCAAGACGTTCAGCATCCCTCGAGGAAACTTATCCTTTTCCAGAGAAAGTCTGATTCTAGGCCAGCTACCAAAACGCCTCGTTGTTGGATGTGTCAGTAATACAGCCTTTAACGGTGATTACACCAAGAACCCATTCAACTTTCATCATTATAACCTGAACTTTCTAGCCTTGTATGCAGACTCTGAGCAGGTTCCTTGGAAACCCCTCCGCCCAAAGTTCACCGAACCCGACCCAAACTTCACCTTGGCGTATCAGACACTATTTTCGGGGACCAACTCTATGTTTCAGGACAAAGGGAATCAGATAGACAGAAAAGATTATGGTCACGGTTATACGCTATACGCGTTTGATTTGACCCCGGACTTGTCATCTGGGGAGTGCTTCAATCTGCGAAAGAACGGCAATGTCCGTCTAGAGATGCAGTTTGCCGAACCTCTACCAGAAACTATTAACGTATTTGTGTACGCAGAGTATGAAAGTGTAGTTGAAATCGATAGAAACCGTAACGTCATCGTTGATTTTGGTAGTTAATCTACCACTTAGTGTAAACAAATATGAATTCACTACATATTCAAAGCGTAGTTAATACAAATAGTAAATTAAAACAAATTTTCATGGGGAGTTTTCCAGCGGATCAATTACCTATTTCAGTAAATAAATTCCCGGCGGCATTTATCGCTAATGTAGACCATCGAGATGAACCCGGTGGTCATTGGGTCGCTGTATATTTTAACAAATATGGACAAATTGATTTTTTTGATTCTTTTGGAAGGCCTCCCTCTATGTGTTCTTTACATTTTAAAACTTTTTTGGATAACCATGGGTATGAATGGAACTTTAATAGTAGATCGTTACAGTCATACTGGTCCGCCGTGTGCGGTCAGTACTGTTTGTATTTTCTGATACATAGAATCAAAGGCAATAGCATGTTGGGTATTGTATCACGTTTCACTCACAATCGCACACAAAATGACCGCAAAGTTTACAATTTCATTCGCTCTCAGAAAAAACTTGATGTTCCCATGTACGACCCAGACTTTATGTTGCAACAAATTGTAAATAAGTAATTTTGATCCCTATTGTAGAATATAAATTGTATTATGTATGTTTGTGTTTTGTTATTATGAATAAATGTTTTATTAAACGATTGTAAAATAGATACGTAGTAAATGTTTAAGTATTATCGCATAATCCATACACATATAATTTCACTGGTCATTTTTTCACTCACGCACTTACGCAAACTGTTGAAATCTGACAAATTGTAAATAACTGGTCTGATAATAATTGCATGTTCTTTTCGTTTCATTGAATATTGATTTTATTGTGTACAATTTCAAGAAAAATAAAATTTCACATATATACAAATTTACAGAGTTTCTTTTTTCTTATTTATTGTTTGTTTGATGTTTCTTTTTTGATTCTTATTTGTTGCGTGTTACATTTCAAATTGATTATTTATTACAACACAATATAAAGTTTACATTACAACTAATACACATTACAATTAAATTACACGTTTGTAATTTATATATTCAAAACTTTAAAATAACAAAAAAGTTTAGAAAGAAAACAGTAATACATAACTGTCTATATACATTGACGGGAAAAGGTTTACACATTTTCCTCACTAGATTATAAAATAACACACAACCACCAAAAAGTTTACAAAGTTACAACGCTTTAAAATATTGACAAAGTTAGTCAATTACAAAGTAACGGCGTTTTCAAAATTTACAAACGGGTTGTAAAAAATTCAAATGACATGGGGTAAGAAATATAATAAATCAACAAGCTTTTTTTTCTTTTTTTTTTTACACACAGACTTCTAATAATTACAAGTTCATTACATACGCACTTAGTAACAAAACATAAATAATATATATTCAAAAGCTTTCCCACTTGAACATTTTGTTAGGTCGACCCGTTTGTTTTCTAAGAGATTTTTTTCTCTTTGTAACTGTTTCAAGCACGGGTTTTGTTGTCGTTGATAAGACGGGTGTTAAAGGTAACACCTTGGGTGAAGCTGCTAATGGTTGTGTGCGGGAATGAGTCTTACTCTTAATTTCTTTTAATAATGTGCGACGTTCTACATTCGAAAGCAAATATTCCGGTACATTAGTGTCGACTAAGACACGAAGAAAATGTTGCCAACCTATTGGTTGCGATGACTTGCGACCTTTCAATACATCAAACATTAAATCAACAATATTTGAACCACGGATAACTTTACCATCATATATTAATTCTCCCATATTGTTCCATTGCCAAGATGGCCCGGATGGATGAGACAGCAAATGATCTATTAACAACGTACCCCGCTTTTTCAAAGTAGCGGGTAACAAATTTAACACTTTATTTTTTACTTCATGATGTTCAACGTCGGGTTTAACTTCAGTTTTGGGCTCATCAGTGGTATCCTTATGGTCGACATCTTCAATATTAACGTGTATAGGCATTGGTGTAGTTTCTTGTTGATGAAGCTGTAAAAACTTTTGCAGTACATCGTTGTAACGAATTACCTTTTCTTTATCAGACATGTTTTCTGAATTAAGAATGTCGTGCATTTCACTATCTAAATTGGATAAGACACGGCGACTGGGTTGATCTTTCATGGTAGATGCGTGAATGGCACGCGCCACCTCTTCTGGCACGAGAGTCATTTTCTTAGTATATTCCATAATTTACTATAAACAAAAATTACTTATCACAAATATACAATTATCACAAATATACATTTATCACGCATAAAACTTCTTATTACATATATACAAAATATACAATTACTTCAAAATGAGTGATAATATAGGTCCAAGCAACGAACCAAGAAATCCACCTTTTTGTATCAAAGTATTCTTTCTTTTACGAAGACTACTGCGTTTATTAGCCACTTCACGAATGTGCTTCTTGTGTCGTGACAAAGTCTTCTTTTGAGACGGGTTAAGAGGTACGTGACCTTTTAAAGTGTTTGCGCAACATTCCGACAAACAATTGATTAATTCCTTATTAGCGTGTTGTAAATACGCTTTGCGCTGTTTGGCCGAGCATTTGGATAGAACGCTAAGCTCGGATAGATGGTTCTTAACTCGTTGAGCCATGGTGAAGGAATGGTTTATATACAAAAGATTCCACCGCTGTTATAGCTTTTTAACGTATACTACGGTCAATTCATCCGGGAATATTTTTGTCCTTAACCTATATTCTTCCGGCGTATTTGACTTCAAATCAATCAAAAGATAACCATAAGGTTCCTTTACAGCATCGTTGTACGATTCTTGTACATACTTTACTTGCCCCGGATAGAGCTGTCGACCTAAATGCATAATTTGAGATTTATCACGGGGGTTTTTATAAATGATTAAATACTGAGAATTAAGACTGATTGTGCGTGATTCTTTGGACTGGTGAAACAAATTTTGCACGATAAATACAATTGATAAATTTCTATGATGCGACCCGCGCGTAAATAAGCTTGTCATTTTCGCATCTTTTGTACATTCCGCCATTAAATCATCAACTATAAGTAAATTACGTACATTAGGATCAATAACATTCTCAAAGTTACTCGGAAATCCATCAATAAATTCAATACCTGCTACTTCCCTCATCATCTCTGTATAAGCATTTTGGTACACTCCGTAACACCAAATAATCTTTTGGGGTGGTTTTTCAATCATAGCTTGATTATGTTTTAATAGTTTACGCACAAATACAGTTTTACCACTACCCGTTGGCCCAGCTACGATACAAGTAAACGGATGAATAAATTTAAGAGCCATCGTGATAAAACAAAACAGACATATAATTATCTGCGATTCAACAACAATTGTAAACCTCTGTTGACAAAATGTTTTATAGTAAATGCCAGCATAGGAAGAAAGTACCTATTCATAAAGTAATTTCTTGTAACAAAACAATGTACATTTCTACTCATCACCGTCCATAACCTTTGAAAAAATTGGAGTACGGGTCGTGCGTACATTAATACGACCCGCCTTCCTCGGGCTAATCCGTGTTGTGACCCTTCCATTTCTGACAGACTCATCTACGTCAGAATAATTTGATAGAAGTTTTAAAAAACCGAGTTCTTTTTCGATTGGTTCTAAAGCGCTAGATATAATAGCTGTGTGTCTACCTATTTTTATTTCTCTCTCGGCTAGATATATCAAGCAAGATGATACGAGTACTAATATTCCTATGGCGATGTACCGCGCAGCAATTTTTTTATTACTACTACTTGACAATTGGTCGATACCCGAAGGAAGAGACTCTATTTCAGAGGCAGACATGCTTCTCACGCGGAAGCGAGCAAAGATAGAAATGAATAAAAAATCATCCCAACATCAACATATATACATTACTGATCCACCTATCTCGCTTTTACCCCACCCCTCCCCTCTATCCCTCCTTATTCCTTACATTTAAATGAAACCGTATGGTACGGTGAAAAAATCTGACTTGACAACTCTCTTGTCATAAACTACCCTATAATCTTTCTTACACTCTTTCGTCTCGATACGTTGTCTCTTTAAGTCCCTGGTGATTTGATAGGGGTTTGTGACGGTGATTTTGGTCGATTCATCGCTTCCAACTTGTTTTACCATTTCGCGCATAGTTTCGAAGTTTATGAGTTGAGAATTACGATAGTTGAGCGTGATACCTTTTACTTTGCAAGTAGTTTTGCCATCGTCCAACATATACCCATAATTCTTTGGGCCCCCCGAAATGAATGAAGTAATGAAACGACCCCCACCTAATTCATCCGTCAGTTGCCCGAGATAATCACCGAGGGAGGGGCACCATTCTCCTGGGTTATTTGCTCTTTCTACATAGATTACGCTGTCTGTATCGTAATACAAAACCCTTTCCCCTAGTCGATCGAGCACGTCGTATAACTTCAACCTAGCCTGAGCGGTGGTGAAGGCGGCAATAACTACGTTGGATTTTGCGCTCATCTCTACAAACTCCTGCCGTTTACGGTACCGGATTTCGACCATTTCATCATTGATGAAATTTAAGTCGCTTACCTCGATTTCGTCAGAAGTGAGTAGCGTGAAGAGCTTCGCGGGACTGTCAGTAATTTCAACTTGAGGAAGATTAGCCCTCATTCCAAATCTACCCTAAAATGAATTCAGCATATTTTTACTGAGGGCCCGCAGGCCCTTGTTCTTCTTTATTTGCTGACGATCCAAACGAATTCCTTCGTTTGAAAAATAGTCCCGAATATATGCCTCACGATCGGATTCCGACTTGCACCAATCGGGCCAGCCGGAAGCCTCTTGTTTTATTTTTAAGAACGTATCGATATATTCGGTGAATAGGCCGGGAGATTTATCCGAGTTCTGAGTTTTCTTTCCAAAATGCCAAACGGATTCAATCTCGAGAATTGTGTATCCCTTTTCGATAGCTTTATTAAGCTCGAGGGATACCCAAGTGCTACGTAGCGCGCGCTCTTGCGGGGAGTGAGTGCAGGGGGTTTGCTGGCATTGTTCCGCGCACGCGTAGCAAAGCGGGAACATTAATTTCCCGTTGAGTTTGACGGGGAGGACGGGGTGTAACAAATTTTGAGGTGGGAGAACCTTGCACCTTACGAGCCCGTAATAGTGCGAAATGTCTTTGAAGTTCGACGTAATAACGCGCGGGTGCCCAACTGGGTAAGAACCATACTTGTTGATACTTGGGTAGAGGGAGGTAAAATCAACGTACCTGATTTTTTCGTTATCTTTGCACTCATACAACAAACAGGCTGCATTCGTACGTCCCCCATAAAATGCCTCCCGGGGATTCAATGGGACTGGTTTGGTGTTCATGGCCCGTATGTCAGGCGAAATGGTGGGCTCGACGGTTTTCCAATCACACTCCCACATGGTAATATACCTATATCCTTTCAAAATACTACGGACATACTTTTCTTTCTCTAAAGTTTCAAGATAGAGATCCCCCATTGATTTCAAGTTCCCATCTCTACCTGACGGAGTATTAGAATCGTAGCACTTTGCACACCCATGCCAAAAACACCCATTAAATTCGTAGACGGTCTTTGTTTCTTCGCAGAAACCATCGAGCCACACCCTACCTACCTTTACCTCACCTTCATTACGCGCGTGCCTAATGTAAACACCCTCCTCTTGAGCAACGTGCGTCAGCCACCTAATCGCCTTATTAGACTGAATGTCTCGAGGGGAGTAGCCATTGGGAGGAATAATGCCGATGGTATTTTCCTTGAGAAAATTTCGCCTAAAAACGAGATTGCACGCAGATGCTATTGTGATGCAATATTTGAAGGGGTCTACGCCATCGTCATTGTCTGAGATACGGGTAACCTCTTGGAACAAATGGCGGAACTCCAGACAGCATCTGCGTAAAATATCAACATCACTCGTGCAATATGAATGAATTTCATCTTGCATTATAAACTCCTTCCCAGAGGCCACTTCCCCCTCGTACCATTTCATAAATTCTACCTTTTTCGTAGGTGACATACCCCCGGGGTGGTAAAATCGTGCAGCTGGGATGGGGCCCTTGTAATTTTCATTGGCGGCTGTATTGAATAGGTGGGGGAAGAATCCCTTTTTCAGCTCGCTCATTCCAAAGGTTGCCGGTAAGGCGGAAAGGGGCATCGCAAAAAAATTAAGCGAATCGATGAACTTAATTTGATTGTATGCCACATCCATGCTCATAATTTTACCACCCGCTAGGATTAGTTTTGGAACTATGCAATGATCATAAAGATAGTCTAGTATGAAGACCCCGTCATAACCTTTAAAGTTGTGGGCTATGACGGTGCTATCTTTATTCTCTTCGGACTCAAACAACCAATCACAAAAATCTTTACCCGTTCCTTCCCCCTTGAATACTTTTTCCTTTGCGCCACAGTTATCGCACGAATGGTGTAATGGGAGGTCGCAACACTCGGTGCACGCTTTTTGTGCGACGCAGTAATTGGGGACGTGCTTACCCGTATCTTGCGTACACTCAAAGTCAAAAAATATATAAGATGTACCATTAAACCCTTCATCATCTTTGTTTTCCTCCCGCCAATCCCTTTCGCTGGAATCATAATCTGATTGATCAGGACCCTCCCCATCCGTATTTACCATTCCATTGGGTTTACCGACCGGCTGCATGTAACATTTGTGGTTCGGGGATACAAACCGTTGACACGTTTTACAAAGAGATTCCCCACATACATGTTTAACTTTGTACTGCTTTAGCGTTCGCGCATTGCACAAAATATTACACGTCTTACATACGAAGTATTTTTCACACAATTTTATATCTTTGTGATTGCGGTAACACAGGTCATTTTTGAAGTTTCGATTGCAGTCGTCGCAGTGAACATAAGCATCGAACTCTGTCACGGCGGGGCAGTCATTACCGTGACAAAGATTACACGAGTTTGTGCATTTGTGATCGATTTTTTTATCATACCCTTTCATACATTTTTCGCAAAAGTATGATCGGTTGTAAAATGCACTTAGGGAAGTGCAGAGATCATAATGATCATCATGATGATACAGGATGACAGAATGGTCTCTTTCTTCCGGACCCGCGTAAATGATGTTATTTAAATGACTTTTGGACATCACTATCACCCTGTAGTTAGCCATGCGTGGCGTTGCCTCAAATTGTTTGATATCCTCTATATCGCATTTTTAAATCGGTACCCCTGCCTCCTCATGTAACCTTTTGGCATATTCGCGCTGCCACTTACGACCCTTACGAATCGATTCCCATCGTGGATCTTTTTCTATCTTAGCCATACCCGTAACGATCGCCCTCGCGCAACACATTACATCATTATTCTGTATACGAATCACACTTTTCATCTTGAGCAACCCTTCCTTGCACGAGTTAAGGTACTTGTTTTTTCTCTTCCCCCCTTCGGGCATTACTAAATGTATAACGTTAAACTGCACATTCTCATCTAACGTAATTTCCTCGTGAGACTGCAGAACCGATTGCAATTTGATTGCGAGTGCATCGTGTGATAGTTGGTCTCGCCTCACGAATGGAAGATTGACCGGGTTATCGAGCTGGGGTGCATTAAACACAATTCTTACAAAATCATTATCCCTAGCGTCAGCTACAATATCATCGACAATATCTTGAAATAACCGATTTACACGGGGCATTATATCGATGAGGGGGCCATTATTTTCGATCGGTTGAAATGACACCGAGTAGTCAGTAGATGTACCGTTATATTTTTTAATACGTTTTTGACTTACTCGGTCAATTCGGTAAAGGGGTAGCGGCCTCTCCCTCGTTGGAAGTGTTTCCGTCCTCCTCCTCTTAGTCGACCCGGATGACGACGATGACCCGACTGATGATGTCGAAGGGCCTGCCGCTGATGATGTCGACGATGACCCGGCTGATGATGTCGAAGGACCTGCCGATGATGATGTCGAAGGACCTGCCGATGATGATATCGCCGATGACCCGGCTGATGATGCCGACGATGACCCTGCTGATGTCGAAGGGCCTGTCGATGATGCGGTCGACGATGAAGTAGATGGAAGATTCGACGATGCAGTACCTGATGTTGATGACGCTGCCTTTGATGACGGTGCAGCGGCCCCTCCCACATAGCTTCTAGTTGTAGCTGCATTGCCCCGAATAGGTTCGTCATAGTCCACGTCTGGTTCTAATACCAAACATATGACATGTATCAATATAATACATGGTAATATAATACTACATAAATAAGTTATATATATATAATATAAAAAATCCCCATCAAACTAACCTGTTACGCGCCAATTGCTAGCACAAAATACACTATATGCATTATAATCATTGATTAATTATGTTTGTTTGATTTTTTAGGAGGGTTTGATAATATAATGTATGAAAGTACCATCTTGCGTTAATAATCATATAGCGCATAACACAATATATAGATGTTATGTGCATGTACATGTTTTGCACAGTTTTTTGTTTTTTTACTTCCGTGTTTAATCGCGGGTCCATTTAAAAGTTTAGAGTAGAGCGCCATCTGGCGTTTAAAAATATACAGGTCATGACGCAACAATGACTCAGCATAAATACAATCAAAACTTCCGCATTTAATCGCGGGTCCATTTAAAAGTTTAGGGTAGAGCGTCATCTGGCGTTTAAAATTATACAGGTCATGACGCAACATTGAATGACTCAACATTTATACAATCAAAACTTCCGTATTCAAATTGGATAAATACTTTTAACATTCATACAGTCAAAACAATCAAATCAATAATCAACGCGTCATTAATAACTATACATATTACGTTATTGCGTTCTAAATATAATAATAATGATAAAGAAATGTAGCAATAACGTAAACTTATGACACTTTCACACCGTGAGTTAATACTTTGAACGATATATTTGTAAGATCATTCGGAGGTACTCTACGATCGTTAAATATGTACAAATAAATAGTTAATAACGTATCATTAATAGATGAAGTAATTATTTCGTTCTAAATGTATGAATATATATATACAATTATTGATATTAAAAAAAAAACACAAAAAAAAACACTCACCATTTATCGGTACAGAGTTGCGATGTATACTTTCACTGTCTGGTTCCTGTGCAATAAAATAGGTCGTCCTCGCAAAAACTAAACAATGTTGCTCAGGTTCTAATACTTCATAAAATTCATTTCTCACAGCTGAAACATGTTCAATGCAAGTACATGCATGCAGCAATCTCACTAACTCTGGCGTAGAAATCATCTTGGAGACATCACCAGCAAAAGAAGCAGGAATATCAATAGGTCACAATAGAAGCGCGTTGTCCACCCGTTGTTCGTATAACAATGACCAAACATAATTTCATACATTAGTATTTAAACCTACCGCCTTTGCATGCAACGTACACGATTTTACCACGCATCATGTGATAAATTCGAACCAATCAGATACTTTGGACACAACCAGTAACTTTCACTTTATCTGTCTCTCTCCTTTTTCTTTTATTTTTTTGCTTAGTCATACTTTGATCATTATAGCCTGCCCCCCGTGTACTATAGCCAATGGGCTACCCGAGATATGTCACGTGACGCTCACGTACCAATCATATGCTCTACCTTTACCTGACTCACGCTTCGTGTAATATCATGTGATAACCACGCACCAATCATATGTTTCGCCCCGTGTCCACCGCCTCAGTATACGGCTTTTTGTTCCATCGCGCATCCGGTCACCGCTGTAGTTGGCGTCGCTTTTGGCTTTTTAGCTTTTTGGAGCGGGCATTTCAAAGTACGTTTTCATCGTAACATGACGTACCAGTACCGCGCTCGCTCCCCGTCGCTTCGGTCGCAGATATTGTCAAAGGTTTCGTATAATTTGTATTTTCTTACTATTTCATCATCTTTTCATTCTATTTCGCGTAATTTCGTATCATATTTGTCACTCCATTTCATTGTATTATGTATTTGTTTCGTATTTTGAAGTTGTTTCTTGTTAAACTTTTTTTTTTATCATGTAGCCCATCGTGATTTCCTTCACGCAATTTTCCCGACGTTTCTTTCATTGAACATTCTCTCTCCTATAATTGTATATGTAGCGCTTTTAATTTATCAATTCTTTACTAACATACATCATGTATTCATTGGTTTCTTTTTTTCTTTTCGTTGGTTGTACCGCCGTTAACCGACCGTTTCAATCTCTTCATTTTCCTCACGTACAATCCATTTTCTTACATTTTATTTGTCAAACACAGTTTAAAGTTTCATATAAATTTTCTCTACTCTCCTTCCCTTCATTGATACCATCCATCGTTCAATCTTTCCTTCATTCGTTCGCTTTTTTACATCCACCATTTTGTAAATATCTCGTTTTTTTTCGCTCTTTCATTTATTTAATCGTCACATTTCTCTATTTTTTTAATATCATTTCCCGTCTTTACCTACTATCAGTCAATGTTACCACGTCATTTTGTATTCGTTTCATTCTTTTCTACACGCTAATATCATCTCCTTCCGGTCAAAATACGGAGGGGTACCCTGCTTCTCTCTTCTACCCATGCCTACCCCGACCTTTAAAGCTCCTGGTATTCGTCACATCTGTCCATACCTACCCTCATCTTTAATTTACTGGTATACATATTCGTCATCACATCCGTACATACCCTCGACTTTTCACATTTTGTCTAACTTCGCGGTACGCCTACATTCAAACCTATACCCACGACGCTGTTTCTAACTTATTCGTTTTTTCATTCACGCATGGTCGTTCCTTACCTGTTTTTTTTTTTTTTTAGTTTATCACTCCCTACCGCTCGTATATTGTCTTTCAATTTGTACGCGTTCACACTTATCGTTTTCATTCACACGGAGTCGTTCCTTACCTGTTTGCGTTTTAGTTTCTCACACCCTACCACTCGTATATTGTCTTCCATTTTGTACGCGTTCACACTTATTCGTTTTCATTCACACATATTGCGTTTATTCATTCCTTCGATTATCACCCACCCATACAACTTATTCTTCTATCATATATTTCATTCTTCACATTCATACTATTTAAAACCCTTATTCGTTTTATTCATACCTATTCTCTTCATTCATCTACATTCTTTCTCAACATATCATTCGTTCATATTCGTTCCTTCAATGGTCCTACCAACAACCTTTGACAATTCAGACCACGCCCTCCTAAACTGCAGCGCTCGATGGAAAATCCCCCGATGCAAATTTCCCTTAGCAACTCATTGCTACCGGAAAAACAATACCCTCATAATTACAGATATCCCGTTACGTAACGCTTTATCTCTAAAGTGATGCGTCACCGGAAAACAATACCCTCATTAATCAGCAACTTCCGCCATTATTACGTAACCGGGTGCTACGTCATTTCCGCCCTATTTAGACGGGCTTAACTACTGAATTCAGAAATGTTTAAATGACAAATGTGAAATATTGAATCTAGTACCTTTGTCCAAATCAAAAAAACCGAATAAGAAATCGAAATAGTTCTCTCATATTATGTTGTATTCGTATCACCAATAGAAGCATGGAACAGGTTGTTTTAGATAATTTTGTCATACGTTATAACGATTTTTACGATTGAATTGTTCGTATTGTAGATTATCCACTACATTCTTAAAATGTTGGGTACATTTAGTTGGGTAAATGTTGGTTGGTTAAAAAGATTCATAATTCTGGGCAATTATTACCCAATTGATCCTTCAAGTGAACATCAGTTGGGCAGATTTTAACCAATAGTTGTGTGGACAGTATGTTGCCGAGTGTTGGGCAACACACTGTCCAATTTTCCCAATTATTGTAAGAGTGTTGGTAGTCATAACCAAGTAAAAAGTTAGTGCCATGTATTTGTTAGGGAGTGTCATTGGCATGTTTGCACATCGCTCGTCCATAGGAAAATCCATTTTAAATAGTTGAAGATTATTTTTCTATCTAATCACTATTCCATGCAAAACATCATATGCACACATCATTTTCTAAATGGCTGAAACCATTGAGTTTTGTAGAGAGCTCCCTCTTAATTTGGAACGGCTCTTTTTGGATAATAATAGGATTTTTACTTAAAGGAAAGGGGACCACCAGGCAAAGAACAACACATACTTATATGTTTTGGTACCGTTTTGTGATATCAAATGGATACCAAACAATTTGCAAAGGATTGAGTAATTCATAAACAAAGCAATTAATTTTCACCACTTACGGAACCACGACTATTTCGCTGGTTCCACACGGGCCAACATTTCAGACCGCATGAACGCATGCTTTACAATGATGATGCGTTTTTCAATTATACATTTTTGTTTGGAAACATATTTTTGTGAACTAATTGATGGAATGGAATATTAAAGATGTTACATTTCATTTATAAGAATATTACTTTTGGGTGGTGGCACCCTTTAAGAGTCATTTGAAATGTTGTATTACTTTCTTACTTTGTAATGTTATGGTGCAGGTTTGTTATTTAAAAATCAGTTTGACGAGAAATGTACTCTCTGTACCAGAACTGAACTATCCCTTTAAGTCATTCCGTGGACAGTTTAACATCTGAATACTTAAATCGTACATATCTTTTGAACGAAATGGAAATTCGAAAGTCCCGAAACCTGTCCCGTACTTGTATTATTAATATTAATATGACAAGGTATGAGAGAACTGCTAAATGTCCCAGTGGGTATTGAGGATGTTATTTTACTACGCCCTTTTAATATGAGTGATTTGAGTAAAAAAGAAAATACCAGCAAATTGAAATCAGACAAAAACAAGTCCCCCAAGACGACAGTAATATAGATGATAATCAATACTAAATGATATACTTTTAAATGCAACACACGGCGCATTGTTGCAAATCAATCAGCGTACATCGGGTAAACAGGTTGTGTATTGTGTGGTAGCTTGATAATATGGAATAATTACCGTTTAAGGACATGCATGCATGGTTTTGGTTAGGGGAACGTCGTGGGGTAGTAATTATCATATCAATAGTATTACTATTATAAATATAGGCATCATAACATGCGCCAATGCTATCTGTTTAACAGCGAACAGTGTGCAGTTAAATTATAAACACACAGGGGAACACAAAATCATGAACATAATAGCACAAAAAGCTACTTACCCCCCCCCCCCCCCCCCCCCCCCCTCAACAACAGCTCATAATTTAATAACCCAGAATCGTTTCACGATTTCGCTTTGCCAAAATATTTGTATGGTAGTGAGTAAAACAATATTAAACAAATTACTGATGGTTGAGTAAGCACACATTATAGAAAATATTAATTTTTCAAAATTCGCAAAATTTTTGATATTATTGCGGGTTACTGAGTATTGAGAAATGTCTAATTGCACTGTTTTACAATTGCAATTAATGCGTTTAAAGGGGTAGAACAGTTATCGTAAGGCTGAACTTTAGTAACCAAAACATGCACAGTAACATTACAAACTAATATTTATAACTCCACCATGCTCGAAAGGTATACAAAATTACAAACGACTGCTAAAACAACCTGTCATTATTCAAAAGAGCCATTTAAACACAAGAGGGCGCTCTCTAAAAAAAGCATTGGTTTCATTGAATATAAAATCCGACTTAATTTTAGGAGAAACGAACCTTCGGACTAACGAGCTGCAACCATATACAATCACCGGGACGTCGACAGAAGAGTAGAATTCAGAAATGCTTAAATGAAAAATGTGAAATATTTGATCTAGTTACATTGTAATATCAAATCCAATAGTTCTCTCACACCATGTTGTATCCGTATTACCGATAGAAACATGAAGCAGGTTTGTTTTTGTTAATTTGTTTCCGTTCCGTTATAAGGATATTTAAGATTGAAATGTGCAGATTGTTAACTATCCACCGGGTAGTCATATCCGAGTAAAAAGTCAGTGCAATGTGCTAGGGAATATCATTTGCATGATTGCACAATGCTAGTCCATAGTAAATCAATTTAACGTACCATTTTCACACAATACACAGAAGACATATCAAATTACACAACTACACATTTTACCAACCATTAAGCACTTCTTACATTTGCCAACAAAGTTACTAGATCCTTGCAAACAAACTATACAGTTGAATTTAGCAAACATGTAATAACTTAATCGTGCAAGTTGTCATAAAGAGATAATTAAGTTTGGTCTAGAAGGGGCTACACAAACTAATTTGTTGTGAGATATGGAAAAATTGAGTGTCAAATATAAAAGAGCATACAATTTGAATTGCAAAAACAAACTCATTTTTATTATTAATATCAGGTTCAGAAAGTGCTGTCCCTTTTTTTGATAGACAATGTTACTTAGTCCCTTTAAAACTGAATAAAAAATCCACTAGTTCTCCCATACCATGTTGTATCCGTATTACCGATAGAAGCATGGACCTTTTTGTAACCAAACTCAACTGTCCCTTTAAATCATCCCGTAGACAGTTTAACATCTGAATACTTTAATCGTACATATCTTTGGAACGAAATGTAAAATATATAAAACTGAAACATGTCCCGTGCTTGTATTGTTAAGATTGATATGACAAAGTATGAGAGAAGTAGTACAGTTCCAAGTAAGGATTTAATGTTAATTACTCCCTTTAATATGAGTGATCTGAGTACAATAATAACCCCAACAATTTGAAATCAGAAACAAACAAGTCCATTGATGAAACAAATAATAGAGATGATGATCAATACAAATATAAATTGTAATTAATTGCAACAAACGGCGTATTGTTGCAATTCATTTTGCGTACGGCAGGTTGGTAATATGCAATAATAAACGTTTACGGATATGCGTGCATGGTTTGATTAGGGGAACGTCGTGGGGTAGTAATAATCATACCAATGGTAATACAATCTTGAATATAGAAAAAATATGATGCGCTTTCTAACAACGAACGGCGTGCAGTTAAATTATATACATACAGTGAAACACCGAGTCATGAACATAATGTATATAACTATCTGACGAAAGAGTACAATATTGTTTAGTAATACGATACTAGGATAATTGGCACGGATAACCATTTGATAATGTCTTCAAGATGTAAAACAGAGGGAAGTCAGAAAATAGTCTATCATTCCACTATTTCTCTGTTAAATTCATGTAGTTACCGAGGTACAATCAGGTGAAGTCTATATTCCAAAGGTTCATTATTCCAAAGGTTCGTTATTCCGAACACATGAATGTTGTATGCCTATAAGAGTGCCTTAATCCGGTATACGATTCGTGAAGGTTTGTTTATCCAAATATGAAACAGGACTTTGATATTGCAAAGGTTCGATTATCCGAAAATTAAATCGGATCCGATGTTCCGATGGTTCGTTAATCCTAAAAAGAAATGAGGCTCGTTAGTCCTAAAATTAAATGAGGTTCGTTAGTTTGAAAAATGCAATAAGGTTTGTTAAACCAAAAATTATATGGGGTTCGTACTAAACATTTCGGATTAACGAACCTCCTTTCTTTCTCGAATTAACGAACCTCATTTCATGTTCGGTTTAACGAGCCTTTATAATATCAAACCCGATTTCATTTTCGGAGAAAAGAACTTTCGGAATAAAGAACCTTCTGAATAACAAGCTGTAACCATACAATCACCAGTCGCCGATAGAAGAAAATAATTCAGAAATGCTTAAATGAGAAATGTGAAATATTGGATCTAGTAACATTGTCAAAATCCAGCAAACTGAATAGGAAATCTATTACATCTCTCATACCATGTTGTAGCCGTATTACCAACAGAAGCAAGGAACAGGTTTGTTTCTGTAAACACTTTCTTTACGTCAACAAATTGTTATTTTCACACAATCAACACACTTGTTTTAGCTTGACGTTTCGAATATCTTCATTGCTTCTCATCAGAAGTTACTCTGAGTCTGACCGCTAGATTATTTACGTTATAAACAACATTTACGACCGGAACATTGTTCGAATTGTTGCCTATCCACTGGATAGTCATAACTGTGTAAAAAAGCAGTGCAGTGTGGTGGGAATATAATGTGCATGTTTGCTCATTGCTCGTCTATAGTACTTCCATTTAACGTAACATGTTTAAACAATACACAGAGGGCATATGAAATCTCCAAATACACATTTTACCAGCCATTCAGCACTCTCTGCATTCGCCAACATAGTTACTAGATCCCTGCAAAGAGACTGCACAGTTCTGGTGTAGCGAAAAAGGAATGACTACAATTTGCAGGTTGTCATTAAGAACTCAACATTATAAGGCAATAATGATGTAATGGTATGAAAACATATGAAGAGCTAAGTTACAGGGTTGTTTTCCATTGGCACAATAGTGTGTCGTTCAGACACCTGAAAGTTTGAACAAATAATAACAAAATGTGAATATGATGTTAAGTTGAACAACTTATTCAGTAGAGAGGTCATCGAAACCAGTTTAAAGCTAGTTTGGTACATGTCATGTCATGAGATGATGTTGTGCCATTGTCGGAAAATGACGTTATGCCAATATATCACAAAAATGACGTCGTGACGATGTTGGGCTGGCGGACATTTTAACATCGAGCCAACGGCGATATGCCGACATCCGGCAACCAAATTCCGACATCGGCCCAACGTCAGGTAGCTAGCTGGGTAGCAGCTTGTAAGCAGCTTGTTATGTATTTATTTATTTTCGTCTTTGTTTTTGTGTATGTATATACTTATCTATGCTTTTGTATAATTTGCTTATTTATCCTTGTACGTATTTTAATAATTCCGTGTATTTAATAACAAGTTTGTGTTTCTATGCAATGTTCATCTAAGTAATCTAACAAAAGGCACGAAATCAACTACAGGGTGTCTAAAAAAGAATGGAACAGTCAGGAACAAAATTATTAAAATATGATAATATGATAATTTTTAAAATTATTTGGTATCATACTACAGAAGAAGAGTTGTGCTTTCAAATGCTTTGTGTATGACGTATTTCCATTCAGCGGATCTCAAATTATAACGAAGTAATAATGGCTAGATTATATTTGTCACTGCTGACGCTTTAAGGGTTAACGGTGGTGAAATATGGTAAAATGTTCCAAAAAACAAAATTTCAAGTTAAATGGATGATATATGTCCGAGTAATGAGCAAAATGCAAAGTGATATTCACTAACTCACTGCACTCACAGACTTTGTACACGGTTTCGAAAATCCAACGGATAATGTATTAGATATGAACTCTTCAATCGTACATATCTTTATAACGAAAGGGAAATTTGAAAAACCGAAACCTGTCCCATGGTTTTATTGTTAATACGAATACAACAAGGTATGAGGGAACCACTAGAATTCAAATTTGATTGTGAGGATTTGGACAATGTTACTAAGTCCCTTTAATTAGGAACTGTTACCCATACTGTGGACATAATAGATCAAAGAATTCACAATGTATGGACTCTTTTGGAATATGTTGTCAATGTTTCCACATCCCTGCAGTTCATTTTCAAATTGAAAGAACGTCCATTACGCGCATTTGTTGGATGTATACATTTGTAATAAATGTATTTATGTTTGTATATAAAATACATACATAAATATACATGTACAAAATAATATAAATAATAAGATAAATATGGTAAATGTAGATAATGAGTAATTTTTGGACCTGTTATAAGAAATGTGTAACTCCTTCATGAAGAGAATTATAATTTAGTCACCTGGAGTGATTTTACTTTTCTTCAGGGCACAAACATTATTGGTATTATAACGTTACTAAATGTATCATTGAATTCATATTGGTTATTACACAAATAAGAATCATGTTGAACTTGATTCTTAGTGATTGTGTTTGCATTGCCGAACATACGTTTGCTTAGAGTCGTATATACAGTATGCCGCAACATGTAGGATTATATTTCACAGATATTTCGCCAATGTCCCATTGCAAATGTTTTTGTTTGTTCGCCCGTCAGCGGAAATAACTTTTGTGAATTTATCTGGCAGCTAAAAGTGGGAGATCCTGTTTTGGTCTTATATATCATGTGGATTATTTAGCATGCTTGATTGTCAATCCCATAATGTGTTCCGATTCCTCTATGTAGGCATATGGCGAGTAGGGGATATGCCGACATAGAAAGTGGTTCATTGCCACTATTAGTATATCCCCTAATGTAGTACAAATAAATGTTGTGAAATTTTTTGCTATAATCTTGGAAACAGTTTTTAATTTGGTCTACATACATTACTGATGAGAAAAAGTGATGTTTCCATTTTTTATTTTTGGTCCCAGGGTGCATTTTGGCGATTTTAAAGATAATTAGCTAATTTGCATATTTGTGAAATAAGGTCAGGGGTCATTTTTATCTAGGAATAGTGCAATATTGATAAAAACTGGTATTCTATGGTATTTTGGGGCAAGGATTCCATTTCCGGTGCTCGTTTGTAAGTGCTGTATGGGAAACGCTCTGAAATCCAAGATGGCTTCCCATAATTTGCATATTTATGAATATTATTGATTTTCAGTGGCTACAGCCCCTAATAAGCAATAATTCTGGATTATTATATGTCAGTTATGTTCTAAGTATGTATTTAAGATATCAAAGATGAGTTGCCATGATGACAAACATCATAAATGGCACATTGACACTTTTTGTATTTTCAATTTCACTTGGGAACCCGGCAGGTAAAAAATACAAGTAATACCACTTTTCCAAGGTTTTAGGGGGCAACAAATCCATTTATGATACTTATTTACCTGTATCACCATGGCATCCATCTCAAATCCAAGATGGCTGCTCCCTAAATTACGCATGTTATGATACACGTCTATATTATTTCGGTTATATTAGATTGATATTATAATGTTTTGACTTTTAATTATTGGAATGAGCAACTGGAATACTTGAATCACAATGTAGTGGTTTGCTTTCAGTAAACAAATCATATTTTGATAAATTAAATGCCATTAAAGTAGCAAATAGCAATATTTACTTTAAAATGACAAAGGCGGCCATCTTGGATTTATGTTGGTTGCCGAGGTGATACAGGTAAATAAGTATCATAAATGGATTTGTTGCCCCCTAAAACCTTGGAAAAGTGGTATTACTTGTCTTTTTTACTTGCCGGGTTCCCAATATACTCGATTTGGGGGAATATGCAAATTACGTAAAATACATAATTATGCAATTAATATGCATTACTAGAGGTTGCCACGATGGCAACTCATCTTTGATATCTTAAATACATACTTAGAACATAACTGACAAATAATAATCCGAAATTATTGCTTATTAGGGGCTGTAGCCACTGAAAATCAATAATATTCATAAATATGCAAATTAGGGGCAGCCATCTTGGATTTCAGAGTGTTTCCCATACAGCACTTACCAACGAGCACCGGAAATGGAATCCTTGCCCCAAAATACCATAGAATACTAGTTTTTATCAATATTGTACTATTCCTAGATAGAAAATGACCCCTGATCTTATTTTTTAAAAATGCAAATTAGCTCATTATCTTTAAAATCGCCAAAATGCACCCTGGGACCAAAAATAAAAAATGGAAACTTTACTTTTTATCATCAGTAATGTATTTAGACCAAATTAAAAAGTGTTTCCAAGATTATAGCAAAACAAAATTGCTGCTTTACATAACCTGATAGACTATATCTAGGCCTGTGTTTAATGGCGGGTAGGTGATATGCCTACATGTGAGGAGCTTAGTTCTAAAGGCGCTAATTCCATTTTCCATACAAAATTGTGATAACGACATTAGTACAGTCAAACCTGTCTATAGCGACCACTCAAGGGACCGGAGAAAAGCGGTCGCTATAGACAGTAGGTCGCATTATACAGGATGGCGGCCATTTTGAATTTATGGTCGCATATCGTGACTATATGCATATGTTTAATTAATTGACATCTGTACACGCACGTTTGGATAGTCAGTTACATTTAGTATTTGTTGCATGAATAATATGATAATATGATATTAAATGTGTGTATTATCTTTCAAGTGAAATTGAAAATACAAAAAGTGTCAATGTGCCATTTATGATGTTTGTCATCATGACAGAATCAGCTACGCTTATGCACAATGCAAAATGCAAAATGGTCGCAACAAGCGCAAGGATTATCATTGAAAAGATTGAGAAAAACTCCGCCTCGGCGATTAAAATGTGTTAGTGATGTTGTGATGTTATGTATAGTGCCTTTGTTCATCGCATTTCTGTATCAGCACCGCGTACTGAGGGCTTGAATATTCTTTGTTTATGAGTTGAAGCACTTTTTGTCGGTAATTTAGCGTCTGTCTGAAGTTCATTGTCATTTTAAAAGCTTTTTTGTATGCATTGACATGCTCAGAATTGGAGCCTTGAGCGACCAGGGGCCACAGATTTGATGCCTTGGTCGCTCAATCGCTAATTTTGTGGTCGCTATACACAGATTTATTTGTGTGTCGGGACCCCAAAAGGGTGGTCGCTGGTCGCGTTAGGCAGGTGGTCGCATTACGCAGGTCGCTTAACACATGATTTTTCACGGGGGGACCAGAGAGCGGTCGTTATGAGCAGGTGGTCGCTATAGACAGGTGGTCGCATTGGCAGGTTTGACTGTACTTCAATAAGCAACGTAGCTTGCTAGTAATCCAAATTATAGGCCAAATTACACAGTCGACATGACAATAATAACCTTTAATTGTCTAATTCTTGCAGGCATGTGGACACAGTTTGGCAAATAAACCTGTTTTTCCAAAGTTGATAAGTGGAGCGCCTAGTGGAACCAATTGCCACCATTCTAGGACCGTGTTTAGTAGATGATATGATATAATACATGGTGCAGTTTGAAGTGTGGGGATTAGAATATCCCTCGTGGACTAATAGTGAGTTATACGCTCCTAGCCCGGTAGGTGGCGCCAAATCCACTACGCATCAATAACTTTACTGGACGAGTTGATATGCACGACTCGACTGTGATGTTGGCAGATCACTCAAGTAAACTGGACACACTAATTTTGCTTTGCTGCCATCTACCGGCTGTTTCCATATATCATCCATCTTGTATGTAACCTTGCATGAGGAAATTTGGGACTTCCCTGCTGTAATGCATATCCCATTATGAACAAAAATGTATGTAGTCCGACTATCAATGATATTATGATTATGCCCAACAATGTGGTGATGCTATCCGCAAAATCATACATTACTTTCCTGACTGGATATCTAGTCTTATCTGAAAATCTGCTCAGTGCTATAGTAATGAAATAATAATACATGTACAAATGTTCTAATCATCATTATACTTGTATGCATTATAAACGTGTATAGAGTATGTTGACGTGTTTAATGAGGTGATATTGAACAGTGTTTTTTCTATATTAATTTTTTTGTAGAACTTTTGTCAGATTCTTGCATTGCATTTAACGTGTGTGTATTATATTGTAATGCAGAGATCTTGCGGAGAGGATGAGAATGTGCAATAAAGGTAAATCATGAATGACAATATTAAACATTGCTGTATTTATTTACTGTGCCGTAATTATAATTGATTTTTAGCCGGCTAAGCAGAAAACAAAGAACCAAATAGAATACATTATATACAATACATGAATGGGATACAGCATATACTAGTAATTATATGAGAACGTTCGTTTAAAATATGAATTTGTGAACAAACCAGGGAACATATTGAAAGGAATTCAAAGAAATGAAGATGGTGTGGAGGATGTTGATGATGATAATGATGATGATGATGATGATGATGATAATTATGATGATTATGATGATGATGATGATAATGATGATAATGATAATGATGATGATGATGATGGTGATAATGATGATGATGATTATAATGATGATGATGATGATAATGATGAAGATGATGGTGATAATGATGACAATGATAAGTATACCAAAACTCATATTTTTAATATCAATTCATAATATCACTGATAATGATGATATAATAAACTAAGGTTAATAGCGCTTTATTGTTATCCCATAATCAAAGCGTTCGGAGGCACATACAAACCCCGCCTTTTACAAGTAAGAGTTCTTAGATTCCCCCAATTCTAGATGATTTCTCAATGGAATGAGAGGATCTGGCTTCACCGATTACACATTGCCGGAATATGAGTGCAATATAAGGATTGGCATACAATCTGCATCACGGTATACGGAAGTTATTGGCAGGTCTTAATTCCAAAAAGCGCCACATCCACTTTTTAATTTTTGAAAACAAAAACGTTGGTTTCTTTTTCCAACTTTGAACATGGGAATATGGAAATAGACTCTGTATTATGTTTTCATTTTGATTTTGTAAGTTTGTAATATTTCAGTGTTTTGATATCATGAAGTCAATTCGTATGCAAAGTGGATTTAGCGGGTTTTTTTTCGGAATAAAGCTCTTAATGTGTTGTATAGTGCAGTGCCACTGACTGGAATCTGCACACAGTGAGCGCAATAGTTATGGTATGCGGGTTCATAACCGAGGTAAATAGAAAAGGCAGATAATCAGACCGAGTATTGAAATACTGTTTGCATAATGTCAGTGCTTTTAGTATAATTGTTCACACTAACGTCGGTCTTTAGGCGTTCTGTAAAAAAGTAATTGTGTTGAATAAAACTAAACTAAGCTCAAATTCATTGCAACCATCCATGCGACACGTTCAATTATACATTATAGTGGCGTTGCTAACAGGAGTGTTGGGGGGGGGGGGGTGCCCCCAATAATTTGACAAAGTCAGTGCATTCATAAAGGCAACATCTGTGAAGTATAATACATAAGGTGTGCCCTCAACCCCTGAATATTCGCCTGCCCCCCCCCCCCCCCCTACCCTTCCCAAACAATCAGGCAGACGACGCCATGCCACCAATACTACATACAAGTACAACTAAACATAATCTGATAGACCATATTAAGTGCTTGAGAATACACAGTGTAGGAGGATATGGCTTTGCACATCATATATGTGTCACGTGACTTGAACTATGGATTAAAGGGAACCAACACCCATACAGAAAAAAAAAATAACATAAAATATGTCACATGCTGGACTGCAGTATATGTTATAATCAATACCGTATACATATCCCTCTCAAATATAACACAATAATACATGGAAATAATTTAAATATGTACAGTATTGAGCCTAATATGGTAAGTCATCATTTCGTTGCGCCTTACCACGTTTGTATTACATTGGTAATCGAAACAAAAACACAGAGCGTTAATCTGTATTTTAAATACTCGTTTTCGACTCCTTGGGGAGAATTCCAGCCAAGCTACATATAACAGGTGCTTACATGTTTTACGATCACCTGTGGTTCAACCCATGCTCATTATTACGGATAAGATATAGGTATTTACTACCAGACAGGTTTAAGACTGTGGGAGTATTACCACTCGTCATGTTCCTAGGCAATTATTATATAAATACATTGAAGTTCAGGCCAGGGTTTGCGCTGCCTCACGCATGCATTAAAGTGATCCATTAATTTTGTACAATTCCAACCAAACTCACTTGCAGCTCTCACACTTCTCTTGTATCTTGTTGTTTGGCTTATCATGCTCATGCTGAAATAATAATGAAATGGGTTTTGATTTGTCAAATGTCTTAATAATCATGAATATATATAAGATTGAATTTGACAGGGGCCGCGGAACCGGGGGGTGGGGGAGGGCTGGGGGGCTGCAGCCCCCCACTTTTTTGGCTTAAAACAAAGAAATACATAAGCGCAGAATAATAACTATAATAACAGCCTAAATGTGGTCAGCCCCCCCCCCCCCCCCTTCACTTTCGAAACCGTTCCGCGGCCCCTGTTTGAGAGCATGTATAAACGGTTTCCGACCGTATAGTCAAGAGTATCTGAATTCAGCGACTTCACGCGAACGATTAAGATAAAATCAAACATGGATTAGCACTGTTTTCACTAGGTTACTGTATTATTTTGCAATGAAAAGCGCACATATCATTATCAATAATCTTACAATGAAATTGTAATATGATCATGATGATTGAAGTCTCAAACATTAATTTTGTGGAAAATGTCATGTTAATGGAACACTGTAATATATTTCACTTGGCGACACGACACGATCTGACGATTGTATACAATAGCGCAGAAGTAATGGTATGCTGGCTCATAACCGCAGTAAATAAATGAGGCAGATAATAAATTCGACCGAGGTTGCTCCCTTTTGAAATACTGTTTGCATAATTTCAATGCTTTCAGTACAATTGTGACCTTACACCACAAAACGACCGTTATGTCGCTGTGGTAGTTTCTCTTTTATAAGCTAAAATGGTCAAATATTTTTCAAAATATGAGATTTAGGATTTTAGTATTTCCTGAATAAGCATCATTATCTTAATCTACCTTCTGGAACATTTTGAGCGTCAGAAATCATGTTTAAATATCATTTTTCATTTAGTAAATGTGATCTTATCACAGCCCATGAATTGGCACAGATCTTTTAAGCAGCCCATTTCTCCCTTATTTTAAAAATGCACCAGCCATATTCCATATCTTTGGCATTCATTTTGAAAGGGTTTGCTTAGTCCTAATATGACAAATTATATACCATTGGCTTCTATTGTTATGTTATGAAAATCAGCAAAATCATTTTCCCGACTTATTGGTCGTTTTGTGGTGTAAGGTCACAATTGTTCTCCCTATTTGAGGCTGTAGGCGTTCTGTAAAAAAAAAGAATATTGATTAAACTTAACTAACCTCAAATTCATTCCAACCACCCATGCGACACCTTCAATAGTACACAGTGGCCGTTACCATGGGGGGGGGGGGGGGGGGGGGTGGTAGTGCCCCCCACAATAATTTGACAAAGTCAATGCAATCATAAAGGCAACATTCTGTGATATATAATACATGATAAGTTGTGAACTCGACCCCTGACAATTTGCACCCCCTCCCCCCTACCCTTGTCAAACAATCAGGCAGACGACGCCATGCCACCAATACTACATAAAAGTACAACTTGACAGATAGACCATAATATTAAGTGCTAGAGAATACACAGTGTAGGATGATATGGCTTTGCACATCATATGTGTGTCACGTGACTTCATCAACGGATTAAAGGGAACAAACACCCATAAAGAAATACAAAATTACATAAACTATGTCACATGCTGGCCTGTATTGTATGTAATAATCAATACCGCCAATACCTTCTTCTAAAATATAAAACAATAATAGATTGTATATTTAAATAATTTAAACATGTACAGCATTGAGCTCAAAATGGGAAGTCCTAATTTGTAATCACGTTTGCATTACCTTGGTAATCGAAGCAAAAACACAGAGCCTTAACCTGTAATTGAAATCTCCTTTTCGACTCCTTTGGGAGGATTCCAGCAAAGCTACATATTACAGGTGCCTACATGTTTTACGGACACCTGTGATGCAATGATTCAACCCATGCTCATTGTTACGG
>JBAMJV010006313.1:0-36247 GCA_037951105.1 Echinarachnius parma | reverse complement strand
TTCATATTTGTCCACACACACTGAGTTCATAAGAAACTTAGTTGGTATAACAAGTTTCAGACCGGGGATTGCAGTAAAAAGGGCACAACACGGATTTAAAGATTTTGCATTTTTGAAACCACGTTTTTGGATTCACTTAAAAGTCCGTTGGAAATTCAAATAGCGCGGGCCGATAATGCTATGCAAATCCAGGTGCTCCACCGGGCCTGTCAAGTGGCTGAAATATGACACCTGCGTCTCGCGAGCGAACGTATTCGCCGTTTGGGGGGGAAAGCTATTAATGTATCTCCTTAATCGGAACTTTTCCCTCACTAATTATGGGGATGTTGTTTGGTCTTCTGCGGCTAAGACACAACTGGATGTTCTACAGAAAATACAAAATAGGGCAGGAAGAATAATTGTAAAGATAAATTTATTAGAACATAGATGTGTTCATGAAATACATGATATTCTTAACCCGTTTCTTCCTGGAACCGAGTTAATACGGGCCCCGTGCCACATACTCACCCGGGGCCCGACTATATTCGGTTCCGAAAATACCACACTCATTTCACTATTTAACCGTCTAAAAAGTTATATTATGAATGCAAACATACTGAATGTGTTATATCACCTGGAATCTGATAAAATAAGCTATCGAAATATCTAAAACTGTTGACGTATCATCAATTCTACAGCAATTGGTAACTGTACAAAGTACAAATTTGGCATAATTTCGTACAGAGGTGAATGTACGATGTACCAGCCAAAATTGAGAGAAATTACGTTTCGCAGGGACAGACAGTATTCCCATTACATGTACCTACGTAATACAATAATAGGGGCAGCAAAATATTCCGTGTGTGCGCGCCATGCCAATAGAGATTGTACGTGTTTCTGTATAGCTAACTCTAACCGCGATCTTCACTGAGCTATAGAATTTATTTTGTAGACAAGGTAACGGCCTTTTGTTCGTGTACCACCTTTGTGAAGCCGCAACCGTTCAGATGTGCAGTGTAGCGTAACTCTCATAGTATAATCGTATTATACCACACTGTACTAACAATCGATGTTATATGCATTGATTACATACGCAGTGATTTTACCGTTACATGTACTGATATACTGTCATTTCACTCGTAAAATTGAAATATATTATTATTTCTCATCTGTATCCGCTCCATGCGTGTGGGTTGCTTTACGAAGATGTTTGAACCTACAGGTTTATTTGTATTTTTTAAAATGTGAAAAGTGCTTTGAAGTAAAGCTGCGCAAAAACATTTATCATGACAGCGTATTTGAACAGCTGTTTTCGAGTCTTTTGTGTTTGGATTTCTGTGGAACAGACAATATAACTTTCACTTCCTTTGGAATAATACACGCCTACCCATTCGCTTTTGGTTTTTGGGGTCCACAGATACGCTTTTAATTTCGGAAGCATCGGGTTAATTGGAAGACATTGCAGATTCGTCAAATTAGACACATTCTTTGGGTAATGTTTACAATTTTACATAATATATGTCACCTGTGTATTTATTAGAAAAGTTTACTGTTAGAATAATTAGATATGGATTACGACATAAGGATAAATTGTCTCTCCCAAAACCAAACACAGAAAATTGTAGACGTACTTTTTTTTTACGTGGTAGCACACTGTACAATAACCTACCTGCGAATACCCGTAATCTAAATTCCTTAATTTCATTCAATAACGAAATAAAAACGATTACATAATTACAGTAGCTAATGCTATGGTCACAACCCAAAAAAGTAGCCTGCTCGGCGGCCGGGCGGCGAGTTTTTAGCCAATTCCGCCCGGTCACCGAGCGGTGGCCGCCCAGGCACCGCTGGTTTTTATGCATCGCTCGGTCGCCGCTGAAGTTTTAGCGCGGAGTTAAAATTTGGGCGGCGCCTGCTCACTTTTCACTCGCCGCCCAAAATACGCTCGGTGCCCGGCCGGTCGCCGCCCGGGCACCGACCTAATCGAGCGGTCGCCCTCGAGCGATGTAGGTAAAAAATAGGTCAAAGGCTGCCGAGTGGTCGCCGCCCGGCCGCCGCTAGGAGATCTGTCGGTAGCCGGGCGGCGAGTTCAAAATTGGTCGGCGTCCGGGCAGCGCCCGCTCGATTGACCGCGGCGTCTGCCCGATCAATGTTTGGTCACACTGTTGCTTATGAAGTTGGAATATTTTTTTTTAGATCAAACTTCATTCTTTTTCTTGTTTTGTGCGCCTAATGAATCATTTTAGACTAAAAATAATGATTATATAATGTTTCCAAACTACGAATGTACAATAAATGGTTGCACGAATTTGTATTAAATAAGTCAGCCTTTTGCTTTGAGCTTTGAAAGGCAGGACATTCGATGATTGGCCACTTTCCCTCTCCAAAGCGTACGTCCAACAAGTCATCGTTATGGGTTGTTTCTCAAAGTTGTCTGTAAAATGTTCAACCAAAATTGGCACAGAGGCTCTCTAGGCCATACTTCGTCCAAAGTTATTGGCTACACACCAAACGATGCGTGTGATCCACCAGGAAGGGGTGTCAACAAACAATGTCCTCTAGTTCGTTGGAACATCGCAGGTTACGGTCTATACAATACTCATACGTCATCGAGATGAGGGTAAATTAAATCCACTGACTCTCTAGGACGTCCACGATTGACCACCGGGATAGATTATCGGAAATTGCTTAACCTGTGCCGTAGAAACCGGAAATGCATAAAAGGAGCCTTCGCCGTCTATGAAGAAAACACTGTGGAATCAACGCCTTCCACAAAATTGTACATCAGAGATTGCTCTAACATGGTCACCGAGCAAGACAAACTACCAGGTCTCCACCCCATAACATGCCACCAAGATTAACAGTACGTCCCTGGACTAGGGAGTACAGAAGATTCCCACGTAGCAGCTTGTGATATGTCATCATAATGAGTGCGAGCCATTCCACCGTTTGGCCGTCATAACCTCAAGTCGTTTGGTAAATGCATACAGCTTGCAGCTTCTCGCCATGTAATCGACCAATCCTTTGTCTTCCATCTGTTCGGTCAAGGATGCTATGGCTCGTACCCAGTTAGATGGCATATCACTAGTTCCCAGGCGGCAATCTTATGGGCTCCCTAGCCGAGGGACGTCCGGTAAATCTCGGTTGAAAGGTTTGGAGTGGACACTTCGTAGTTTGTCTTGCTCGGTGAACATGTTAGAGCGATCTTTGATGTACAGTTTGGCGGAAGGCGTCGATTCCATAGTGTCTTCATCATAGACGGCGAAGGCTCCTTTTTGGCATTTCCGGTTTCTACGGCACAAGTTAAGCAATTTGCAAACTGCAATCATCTATCCCGGTGGTCAATCGTGGACGTCCTAGAGATTCCTGTAGCTTTAATTGATGATTTTACAGACCGTAACCTGCGATGTTCCAACGAAATAGTGGACATTGCTTGTTGACAACCCTTCATGGTAGAACACAGGCATCGTAGGGCGTGTAGCCAACGGCGTTGGATGGAATATGGCCTAGAGAGCCTCCGTGCCAATTTTGGTTGAACATTTTACAGCCAACTCTGAAAAAATACACATAATGATAACTTGTTGGTCATACGCTTTGGAGAGGAAAAGGGGCCAATCATTAAAGGTCCTGCCTTTCAAAGCTCAAAACAAAGGGCTAAATGTATTTATGCAAATTAATGCAAATATTCATTGTACATTGGTAGTTTTGAAACATTATTATAATCATTATTTTTAGTCTAAAATTATTCATTATGCGCAAAAAACAGGAAAAGGTATGAAATTCGATCTAAAAAAATATTCTAACTATATATATGAGCAACAATGTATATAGGCGCTCCACAAAAGTACACAAGAGACAACAGCTCATTTCTATCCGAAGTTTCACTGGAATATGGCGAAAGCACGCAAGAACACCAAGGGGCAAGCGGGGTACAGAGGCAAGGCAGACGCCACCAGGATCTCCCCCCCCCCCCCCCCCCCCCAACAGAAGAAAGAGGCAGCTGCAGCCCAGGCAGAAGAGGACACGGATAGCGTCATGGAGGACAGGGTCATTCCAAGAAGAGAAGATAGCCCAGTTCTTCGAGGACAACCTATTATTTTTTGACATGGGGGACAACGAGTACAAGAATACGGTGAATACGCCATCCTGTCCCTCAGCCGGGCAAAGTGCTGGGATTGTGGTATCAAAGGCATCGTAGGCCTTGACCTTTCAGATGCAGAGCAAAGTTAACCAGCCTGTAGGTTGCCCGTGAGAAATTCCCGGCTGAGCCCGTCCGGCCGCCGTGCGATTCCTTAAAAATCAGCCGGTGGCCGGTGGCAGACCGCCCGGGAATCGGCGGGTCATCGGTCGGTCACTGCCGGGACGCCGCTCGGTGAAACTCCCCGATTTCGCCCAGTTTTGACCTAAAATCGTCCGGTGACCGACGGGGACACCGACAGGGCACCGCCCAGACATCGCTGGGGCTCTACAGCCTGCTCGACTTCTCCAAAAATCGTTGGGCGATGCCTAAATTCAATCGGCGACCGAGCAGGCTACAATTCGGTCGGTCGCCGCTCTGAGTTGTGACCGTAGCATTAGGAGATAGTGAGCCAAATAACCATGTAATTATTCAATATATTTATATTTGTATATGTGCAATTATGTGCAATTATGCACAATTTGTATGACCCGCTAATAATAAATGGGGCTCGGGAGGTTGGATTGGGAGTATGGGATTGGGGTCTCAGAGTGAGTTAAGGATGGGGGGGGGGGGGGGGGGGGGGGGGGGGTGTAGGGGGGTAGTGTAATGTAATTGATAACAGAATGTGTGATTTCTTTAATCTGTATGTTATATATGTATACCATCATTTTAATAGGACCCCGTGGAAGAACAGAACCATCGTGTTGATGGTTCTGAAACGGGCTATCCTCCCGATAATAATTTTATATAATATGCAACATACAAATACTATTAATTATTGTATGACTATGTAATATGAATTTTGTTAACATCTTTGTATATTGTTTTATGATGAATGTAATGACTATTGTTGTATTTTTAATTTGATTCGGAAATAAAAACAAAGCAAAAAAAGTAAAGATAATCTAATAAAGTGTATTGTATTGTCATAAGTGTACGTTAATGTAACTTACTGACCCCATGGAAGACCAGGAGTGCCATGTTGACACATCTTAACAGATCACACTGTTAATATCTGTATTTTTACTTGTTGTATTTTTAAATGGAAAATAAAAATTAATCAATCACTCAAAAAAGTATCATTATCTTTCATATTCCACAGCTAAATTTACTCCTAGTGACAGCGTCTTCACCAAGACTGTTAATGTTAATGACACAGGAGTGGCCATCAGCATGGTGAAGGGTATAGAGACAAGTGCGGACAGCAACATCAGATGGATGAAAGATGGCGGCGATGTAATTACCTCAGCTCAAGGCTCTCTAACACTCATGTTCAGTAACCCAATCCAAAGCTCTGATGGAGGCATTTACGAGATCTACTATAGTAATGAAAGATCATCTGGTCAGGGCGGATTGTACAGGCTCATTGTCAGAGGTATACATTATCATAGAGTGTGTCGTCATTTAAAGATTTAGATAATGTAAAATCAAAGTAGACAGAAGTGTGATGGCTACCTATAGCCGATGTGTGCAAGTTGGCGTGTCATAGGAACGGATGATGGATTTTAACATGGCTTGTTTTCCAACAACAACACGGCAGTTCTTGTGTGTTTATTTTATATTTTCTGAAGAAATCGGGACAGTGCACGGGTGTTGATGGTGGTGGATTACATATCGGTAACAGAAGCATGTGCATTAAACGTGTTTGGGAAAATTATACAGTGTCAATTCATGTATTAACTAGCGGGCAATTGTAATTAAACAGTTGTTGAATATAATAGCCAGGTAAGTCTTCTCAAGACGACTGTTATGAAGTAGCTTCATAATATTACTAAACCTGTATCAATGTGGTAAATATTTGTTATTCATCTGAATATGCAGCTTCATTCGATTTCAACTATACATGATTGTATCCATGGGCGTAGCGACACGTCCTTATCAGGGGGGTTTAGGTCTTTTGCACGAATTTTCACCTGACAAGCAAAAAGAAAAAAAGAAAAGGGAAATCCTCACCTCTTAATTTGTTGCTAGAAAATTGCCAGAAAATGTTATCGTTGGTTCAGTCCAAAAAATATGGCATGGATTTACCCAACTATGACATGATTTGCCCGACGTTCAGGTGCGTTTTGCCCGAATTAGCCGTTTTAAAACTTCGGGGGGGGGGGGGGGGGCTGCAGTAGCCCCTAGCCCTCCGCCTCCTACGTTTATGATTGTATCAAGCTGAATTTACTAGAGCTATAATGATAATAAACTCACATTTATGTTTCATTGTGTAATACAATTATTATGCAGGGTGTGCGCCTGGTAAATGGGGGCCTCCAGACTGCCATGGAATATGTGACAATTGCTACAACGGAGGCGTTTGTGATGATAAGACGGGGCGATGTATTTGCCCAAACAACTTCAAAGGTCCAAACTGTCTGACAAGTAAGTTGTGCTTCATGCCATCTACATACCCTTCCTTCATTTGTATTTAAATATGCCAGACACAAAACAAATTGAAATAAACATGTATTACCTACCATGTGTTACATTACATTAACTGATATGTTAATGAAACGCTTTTACACAAACTGCTTTGAAATTGACTATAGCATTTGAGCAATAAAACCAAACAAAGAATCTAGCACATGCACTTGACATTCAATCGCACGTTCGCTTAGTGCTAGAGCTGCAGTAACATGGAATGCGGGCTGTTTTTGCATTAGGCTTCAAATATATGCCCAAATATATATTTCTGATAACTTTCCCAATGCCGATAATTCGCTTTAAATTTCCCGCTTAAAGGGTTATTCCACCCCAGAAACGTGATGTTAGCTATTTAATGAAGTTAATATGGACGATTATGAGCGAAACTATGAGCCCAAACGGTAAAGCAATAAAAACAGTTATGACAATATGAACTTTTTCTCCGATTGTATGTATCGTTCGCACTTTGCTATCGATAGTGACGTCACTTTTGACTTGTACAAGAAAATTTTTCAAAATTCAACTTTCTTAATAACAAAGTCAATTTATGAGCTTACAATTTCGAAAGTAATTGGCCCATTGGTATTATTCTATGAATTCGTGAAACAAGCAGAGAGAAATGTATTATTAGTAACTAAAAGGAGAAAACAGTGTATTTTCATATACTAAAAGCATGGTGAGTTGCTTGTCAATGAGGCTGCATTTGGCGACAATTTTGAAACGATATCTTATTACTACATGATGTTCAACTAGGCATAACTCATGTGTTTCTTGTCCGATTTTGGTCAAATTTTCACTAATGCCTCTTATTCTCCTTATTTTAAAAATCAATGCATCAATCAGTGGTCTATCGGCTCATGTAAAACAACACATTTTTCATGTATAATCTTGGCAATAGTTTAAAATGTGATCTTAATACATAACTAATAAGAAAAGGTGTTGTTGCCATTTTTTAATATTTTTGGTCCCAGGGTTCATTTTGGCGATAATAAAGATAATTAACTAATTTGCATATTTCTGAAATAAGGTCAGGGGTCATTTTCCATCTAGGAATAGTACAATAGTAATCTAAACAATCACGACAGGATAATTTAAGGGGCAATGAATCTATTTCCGGTGCTCATTTGCATGTGCCGTATCATGGGCATCACCCTGAAATCCAAGATGGCTTCCCCTAATTTGCATATTTATGAATATTATTAATTTACAGTAGCTACATCTTCTATTAAGTATTAATTACATGTTATTTAGATTAAATCATGCTCTTAATGTGTATCAAAGTAACTTCAGCTTGGTTGCCACTTTGGCAACCTCTGTCAATGCATATAATAAGCATGATTAGATTATTTACATAATTTGCATATCTGCTAAATATGTGTATATTTTCCAAGGTTTTAGGGTGCAACAAATCCATTTACGATACTTCATTCAACGTATCACCTCGACAACCCACATAAATCTAAGATGGCTGCCTTTGGTATTTTAAAGGAAAAGTGCTACGTGCCATTTTAACAACAATCATTTTATTAAACTATGATTGTTTTACTGTAAGCAACAAGCTACATTGTGATTAAAATATTTTAGTTGCTGATTCCAATAATTAAAAGTCAACCCAAGGTGTCAACCAAGCTGAAGTATATTTAATACACACTAAGAGCATGAATTGAAAGTAATAACCTGTAATTAGTATTTATTAGATGATGTAGCTACTGTAAATCAATAATATTCCTGAATATGCAAATCTGGGACTGCCATCTTGGATTTCAGGGTGTTTCCGATACGGCACATGCAAATGAGCATCGGAAACGAATGCCATGCCCCAAATTACCCTGTCATGATTGTTTTGATTACTATTGAACTATCCCTAGATGGAAAATGACCCCTGACCTTATATCAGATATATGCAAATTAGCTCATTATCTTTATAATCGCCAAAATTAACCCTGGGGCCAAAAAGAAAACAAATGGCAACAACATCTTTTCTCATCAGTGATGTGTGTAGATGAAATTAAAAACCATTGCCAAGATTATTACAAAAATTTCACAACATTATTTTTGTTTTACATTAGGGATATACTACAGGCCAGGAATTCTCATTTAACCTGTTAATAATGCAACAAACTAATACATTTGCCATTAAAGGGGTAGTGCAGTTTTGGTAATGCTGAACTTCAGTAACTAAATACTGCACAGTAACATTACAAACTAATAGTTATAACTCCATCATGCTCGAAAGGTATACAAAATTACAAAGGACTAAATACAAAAACCCGTTATCATTAAAAAAGAGCCATTAAAACATATGTATTAAGATCGAATATATTACTTGATATTTCAGCCATTTCTGAACCGATTTTGACCAAGTAAAGTTTATTCTGCCATCAAAATTGCATGTTCTTTCAAATTCGACACTCAGCTTGTCCTTACATCACAGAAAATTGTGCTGTGCAGCGCCTTCTCTACCAAAACTGAACTACCCCTTTAAAGGGATCTTGTAACCTTTTTGTTGAAATCCACAAGACTTACTCAGAAATCTCCAGTGGCTCTCTCATACCTTGTGGTATTCGGATTACCAATGCAAGTATGGGACAGGTTTGGTTTTGCGAATGTCAATTTTGTTAAAAAGACAATTGCAATGAAGAAATCTGATCTTTAAATATCCATTGGATAGTCATAACTGTGCACAGAGTCAGTGCAATGGTTATGCGTATTACCCTTTTACATTTTCGCTCATTTACCGACTATATAACGTCCATGTAACATTATACAGTTGTTAACTGGTGGTGGAGGGAATAGCACGGAATATTCCAGTTCGAAGGATTTTAAATGCTATTGAGGGAAGATTATAAGTCCCGAGACGTAGTCGAGGGACGTATTTTCTTCACGAAATAGCATTTAAATCCCGAGGGTAGGAACATTCCATGATTTTCCCGACAACAACGTTAACAACTGTTTTATCATATGACTAAATCCGGAGCCTAAAACATACATATTCATGCATTAAAAATAACATACCTTTGGTTCTCATTGTGATGTTATGATCAAATCTCTTTAGCAGCACGCGCCATGCGGTGAACGGTGTGCACCTGCCATGTAACAGTTAAAGGGTACCATCACCCACAAATAATATTCTTATCAATAAAAGGTAACACCTTCAGTAGTCCATTCCAAGTTAACAAAAATATGTTTCCATAACAAAATATATAATTGGAAAATGCATCACCATTCTAATGCATGCGTTCATTGGTCTGAATTACGACGACTAATTTGTCCAGAGCTAACAGATCGTCTGGGATTCTATTGTCTCCAAACGTGCACGTAAATAGCATTGGCGCACTCGCAAATGTTTGGCCTGTACGGAACCAGGAAATAATAGTGGTTTCGTAAGTGGCGGTAACTAATTACTTTGTTTATGAATTACACAACCCTTTGCAAAATGTTGGGTATCTATTTGATATCACAACACTAAACAAAATCATGAAACTATGTGTTGTTATTTGCCTGGTGGTCCCTTTTAAACCTGATATGGCAGTCACGTGACTGTGTTTAGCCAATCAATTACGCGTATTTCACTAAGTCAGATGATAATAAATGTTCATATAATGCTTAGTGGATATATCAAATTACAATATAATATACATTTTATCAACCATTCATCACTTTGTGCATAAGTCAACAAAGTTACTACATAAGATCCATTTGACATCGTAATACAACCATCGGTATATTAATATAAGTATAAACATCAACTGAAATCGTTATAACTTAAGAGCAATCATGTATAAATATTACGTTTTCCTTTATAGTTTGTAAGATTGATGGCGGGAACCGATTTGGACTGGACTGTGAATACAAGTGTAATCCTGTAAAGGATCGTCCCACCGATTGCAATACATTCATGTTCTGCCTCCCGGATCCATTCGGGTGCACATGTACCGCAAGTGTCAAGGGACTGGCCTGCAACACAGGTAATATACTATACATATTTCTAAACGCATAATAATAATGATTTGTACAAACATTGCTTTGTTATCATGAACTATATCAATTCATTTAATATGTAACATTGACTAAACTTAATAGCCTCTTATTTGTTGGTTCTGTTTGTTATTGTAAAGTGCATTGATATGCAAATTTAACGGTAATTAAAATGAGCCTCATGCATAACAGTTATACTTTTTAAATTATTATAAGCTCATATTATCCTCAAAATCCAATTGAAATTAAAGCGGTTCCCTCATACCTTGCTGTATTCTTATTAACAAAAAAACATGGGACAGGTTTTCGGTTTTTCAAATTTCCATTCCTTTGAAAAGATATTTACAATTGAAGTGTTCAGATGTAAAATTATCCAATGGACCGTCAGAACCGTGTACAAAGTGAGTGCAATGAGTTAGTGAATGTCACTTTGTATTTCTGCTCATTACTCGGTCATATTACGTCCATTTAACTTGAAATCTTCATACAACACCCATTGGACATATCAGATAACAACAATATACATTGTATCAACCTTTCATCGCTTTTTGCAAAGTTACTAGATCCCTTAAAACGTATGTAAAACGATTATCCGGTGACAAACGTCGTCTTCGTTGCTGCACGAAGGATATGAAAAACGCACGATTACCATACAAGTACAGGACAACTACCGGGCATAGAACGGACATCACCGTATGAGTAACGGACAACACCGTACGAGTAACTGACCAGAACCGGTGAAAACGAAAGTGGAACGCAAACGAAACTGAGAAAACGTTATTTGAACATATTTATACAGGTCATGTTATTAGTGCCGTGGATAGATCTGTGATTGGATCATCGGACAAACACATTTTCCTACTCGGGTTTTATCAATACCACTTGCTAAACAAAACAAAAAAAGTATATATACTCCGCAAAAAAAGAAACAGGACACTTATTTAAGACAAAATATCTTATATTTGTTTACGATGAAATATAGATTATTGTATATCAATTTTAAAGACAACATGACCCTCTTAATATTGGAATACAATCCAGAATAAATCATTAATGCATGACTTGTAACGGTCAATTAACCACCGAAAGGTATGTTTTAAAAATACAAAAATGGAACATCCATTCAACCATATAAATGTTGGTAAGCATAATCTTAAACGCTATATTCATGATCATTTTGTCTTCATTAAAAATATGATCATATTTTATTTGCATCCCAATAAAAAAAATATAATATAAAGACAAATTGTGAACGTTTTAGGTATCATTGTCATCAAAATGTAACATTAAGAATTGCATGGCAAAGGTTTATTCGTCGAAACCACAGTTTGTGCCCTTATTTGTGCATGATATGTAATAAATTCTCCTCAAGAATTCTACCCTACTCCAAAAATCTTCAAAACAGGATGTGACGCTTGGTCAACCATTTGGGCAGTCTCTAGCATGTCATTTCCCTAGGTAAATATCGTTGAAATTGCAGTGGACACAGAACTGATACAAGCTTTATGCCTCAAAGACAGACCAGTATGTTGATGTTCTTTAAACCTGGTCCTGTTTTATTGGAAAATGTGTATTTTCAGAGATTGTTCATATTAATAAGTTTAAATAGTGTCATAATTTACTTGCCCCGCGCATCTTGTTTCAAGCGAGGCGCTTACTCATTTCAGTCGAATGGTGCGGTCCTCCATTGTTTTTGCTATTTTTGAAAACAGACCTTGCTATTGTTAATTGACTAGGGCAGTTCATGCATGAATGCTTACAACTATAAAGGACTAAATTTTCCTTTAATTTGGTATATTATAATGTACAGTTTATTGTACATAAATATGAAATATTTCAACGTAAACAAGTGTCCCGTTTCTTTTTTTGAGGAGTATACATACCAGTGGAAGTGTGGTAGAACAGGCTACACCAGAAGCAGCTTAATAAGTCACGAAAGATGATGGACCACCAGAAATGTCACGAGCCCACGATGTGCCACTGGTAGAATCTCTTTCGGAGCCAAAAGAGATCCCTGCCATGTAAGCATTTCAAATACCAGCCATTCAACTCAAAATTGAAGTCCATCAAAGAGGAAGCCAAATAATTCCTGCCGCCTCCAGAGCGAGCAGTAAAACGATAAAGTTCTGGAATGGATGGAGGAAAATGTCTGAGGAACCTAAATAATAAGAATTATAAGAACAAGACCAACACCTCTGGGGGTGACTAAGCTCATGAGCAGGGTTTGGATGGTCAGCTAAGATTTATTTATGTATTTTTGTATTAATGTCTTGATAATCCTTGTTCTTTAAAATTAATGTTACAGTTTTCAGAATACTTTGATAATTTTCTTCGTTTGTATCAATATTATTTTCTTCAATTTTCTTTAATATTCCAGAGGAGAGCTTTCAAAACTGGAAACAAAATAGGTTTAAAGTGATCCGTTTACTTTATATTTTCCCCAAAAAAGAAATGTTTGAGACTTTAAAAGGATAGTTGAGTTTTGCTATAGAGGGCGCTACAGAATAAATGATTCGGTGAGACAATGAAATAGTGAGTGTGAAATTAGACAGAACATACGATTTTAATGACAGACTAAACGTTATTAGATCAAAATCGGTTCAGAAGTGGCTGAAATTTCCATAATCATAATCATTTGTAACAATTGTGGGGCCTCACAATTATGCGAAAATTTTGAACCAGCCGTTAAAATTGTTTGTTTAAATGCTTTCTCTTTTCCAAAATTTACAAACTAGGTTTTTGTAGTATTTGTTGAATATCTTATCACTGTGTCAACAAAACATCATAATTTGTATATGGCTCTAGCAAAGTTGGATTATGTTATGACTACATACCCTTCTTTGTTTTGGACGTTACATGGTGTTAACATCACTTTAATACATATCTTAATTAGTTTTGTTTGCATGATTTTGTAAGCAAAACCCAGTATATGTGCATTAATATATTATATAAACTCTCAATGAAAAAGTGCATGGAGTGCATATTGATGGACAAAATCAAGATTTTGTACAAATATTACATGCAATTAGAAACTGTAATTATAAACAGTCAAAGGATTGATCAATGTGACTTTCCAGAGTTTTCTCATCATTTTACAAAAGAAGTATCGTACAATGACATACATTAATGTTTGATTTAAATTGTCCATTTTCCTATCTTTATGAAATATGAAGCCATCTAGACAACTTCATTTCTAAACTTATTTTATCAAACTATTATTGAAAATAAAAAAAACTGTCATAAATGCATTACTGATCGCCCTCAAATTCAAGTTATGGCACATGTATGCACCACATATATATAGAAGGTTACACTCAAGAAAATATATTTATTCCAGCAGATATGGTTTAATCTTTAAAATATGGTTTAATTTCAAACAAATGTAATCTACAATAAACCAGTAATATTCTGGAAAATGTCTTGAGATAAAGTGTTTGTAATTATCTTGGTGTACCTACAGTTTACATGGCATATTTTATTTAAAAACTAACTTTGGTTTACACATGTGCATTTGTTTTTATACAATTGATTAATATTTTAATTCATGTCAGTACAACATTTATGTGGATGAACGCAGATTATTTTCTTCTAATTAAGTTTAAGTATGGAAAAAACATATTTTGCAACAAATGAATGTACGTATCAGAAGACAAAATTTAGCATAGTTATACTTTTGTGTACCACTAAAAGGCTTTTTTAATGAAAATGTGCGTTTTTCACTAAAAGAAAAATTAAACAGAGACTTAACTTCTGTTTCTTATATAACATTATGAAGGCAATCAACCGGTATTTATACATTGTATGTGATACAAAAAACTAAATCAGTGTACATGTAGTTATGTGTACTTTACAACATGAACAAGTATGCAGCAAAATAGCAATTCCTCATATTTTATAAATGAAAATTCCTTCCAAGAGACAAAACACTAATCATTTATTCTTCAAAACACTTTTGCTGGAGCAGGAAGCATGTAGATCATGACACAAATTTATCTACCAAATTTAATTGTATGTGCAATAGGAAATGTGTGTAAACACCATTATACAGTCAATTCTGTCTATACAGAGTGTCTCAGAAAGATTGCAACACTTACGATCGTTAAATTCTTCGACACAATCGACCAAATGTCATCATTTTTTATTGCATTGGATAGAACATTCTTTTTCCAACAAAATGATACCATGAACATGGATTTTGGGTAAGGCGTTTTGATGCTAGGGTCATTTTTCTGAGGCAATGTCGTTTCCAAAATTTGCTACTTTTTCGTCTCCAGCGATCCGCTGAGCACTGAGGCATTCTCTCATCGCGGCCTGCCATACAATACAAGTTGCGATTCGATTACCCCGTACCTACGGCTCATTGTCTTCCTCATAAAAGGGAGGGCAGCCATGCGATTCTGTTGTCCAGCGAATTGTATGGCAGGCCGTGAGGAGAGAATGCCTCAGTGCTCAGCGGATCGCTGGAGACGAAAAAGTAGCAAATTTTGGAAACGAAATTGCCTCAGAAAAATGGCCCTAGCATCAAAACGCCTTACCCAAAATCCATGTTCATGGTATCATTTTGTTGGAAAAAAAATTGTCTATCCAATGCAATAAAAAATAATGACATTTGGTCGATGGTGTCGAAGAAATTAACGATCGTAAGTGTTGCAACCTTTCTGGGACACTCTGTATATAGCGACCGCTCAAGGGACCGGCGAAAAGTGTTCGCATTAGACAAGTTGGCGGCTATTTTGAATGTCTGGTCGCATATATAATGCCTATACGCACATGTGTAATTAATTGGCATATGTACACGCAAGTGTCCATATACTAATTTATATAGTATTTGTTGCATACATAACCACAACAAAAATTAAAATTATTTATGAATTGGCATTACATTCTAAATGATATAAGGTGCTTGTTTTATATTTGTATGTGAAATTAAAATTGCAAAATATGTCAATGTGTCATGTATTTACTCATCATGAGACTTGAGAGAATCAACTGCACTTTTAAATGCGCATGTGTATAGTTTTCTATAGAATTCTGTAGTCAAGATGCATTGTTTGGTCGTAACAAGCGCACGAATTATTTTGAAAAGACTACGAAACACGGGGGGAAACACCATAAACTCGGCGATTGAAATACTTGTTAGGTGTCAAATTCGGTTGTGATGTTGAGTGAAGTGTATTTGTTTGACGTATTTCAGTATCAGCATTAGGTACTAAAGTGAAGAGCACGAACAATCTTTGTGTGTGAGTCCTAATTTAGCACTTGGTGTCGGTTATTAAGCGTCTGTCTGAAGCTCATTGTCATTTTAAAAGCTTGTTGTATGCATTGACATGCACAGAATTGGAGCCTTGAGCGACCAAAGAGGACCTAGTTGTTGCCTTAGTCGCTCAAGCGCTAATTTGTTGGTCGCAATACACAGGTTTGTACGTGCGTCGGGACCCAAATGGGGTCAGTGGTTGCTGGTCGCGTTAGGCAGGTGGTCGCATTACGCAGGTCGCTTAACACACGATTTTTCAGGGGATGACCGGAGAGCGGTCGTTGAGCAGGTGGTCGCATTAGCAGGTTTGACTGTATTATACGTATACAGGGTGGCCCCAAACAAAACGGAACGGGGCACTTCCCAAAATATAGTACCAACCTATATATGTCCATCTGATAGGGTATCTTTTCCAATGAAAAACGATACCAAGAACAATAACTTTGGTCGTGTAGTTTTTGTTTTAGGACGCTGTGAGTGAGACCATGTCGGGTGCCAATTTTTTTCAATTTTTACCTAGTCAGGGCCAGTAAAACCGCACTCACTGCCCGTAATACCATGCCCATTAATTATCTCGACAGACGGCTGAGTGCACACTGTCAGAGGCGCGCTGTGTTATCTATTATATAACAGTCAAATCTGATAATGCGACCACCTGTCTATAACGACCACCTGCTCATAACGACCGCTCTCCGGTCCTCCCCTGAAAAATCATGTGTTAAACGACCTGCGTAATGCGACCACCTGCCTAACGCGCCCAGCGACCACCTCATTTGGGTCCCGACGCACGTATAAACTTGTGTATAGCGACCAACAAATCAGCGCTAATGCGCGATCGTCTCTGGTCGTACAAGTCTCCAATTCTGACCATGTCAATCCATGTAACACACCTTTGAAATGACTATGAACTTCAGACAAACGCTTAATTGCCGACACCAAGTGGCTCAGACTCATAAACAAAGCTTATACGTGCCCTTCAGTACCTGATGCTGATAGAGAAATGCGTCGAGCTAAGGCACTTCACTCAACATCACAACTTTGACATCTATCAAATATTTTAATCGCCGAGGCGGGGTGTTTCTCCCATGTTTCTTACTCTTATCATTGTTAATCTATGCGCTTGTTACGACCAATTAAAACAATACATCTTGACTACAGAATTATATACTAGAAAACTACACACATGCGCATCTGATTCTCTCAAGTCTCAAGATGAGAAAATAAATTATACATTGACGCATTTTGCATTTTAATTTCACTTCAGAAGATAATACAAACATTTAATATCATTCAAAATATAGTGCCAATATATTATTTCAATTTTTGTCGTGGTTATGCATGCAACCAATACTAAATAAAACTATGTACACATGCGTGTACAGATGCTAATTGTGTGCATATAGGCACAATTTATTCAACCAGACATTCAAAATGGCCGCCAACTTGTCTAATGCGACCACTTTTCGCCGGTCCCTTGAGTGGTCGCTATAGACAGGTTTGACTGTAATACGGTAAGCTTCAACCCCCCGAATTGCCTCCCACATGGGCGTGCCTACCCCCGAGATTTTGGGGACTCCTCCACCGGCGGGATCGAAGGGTATAATAATAATAATAATAATAAACAACATTGATTAGGCGCTTAATACGGTTGTTTCTTTGTCGGTCTACAATTTACAGCCAAAACTTATAATAAACACACACATTATAAATCTATTCTTTATTCAATAATTCATGCATAATAATACAAATGAGATCAAACGTAAAATCAAACATACAAGGAATATAATGGTGTGCACCTCTTTGACCGACTCACAACTGAGCCCGTGTACAATAGCGATCATAAATTAAAAGGTGCGTTTTCAGCAAGGTATTAAACTGGTCAAGGGTATGGGTATTTTGAATATGTGCTGGTAACTTGTTCCAAAGTATAGGGGCAATTACTGAAAAAGCTCGATCGCCATATCTTGTAACTGTACGAGGTCCAAGAGTTAACTGCAAGGTTGATGATGATCGAAGAGGTCTTGGAGAACTAGAACAACGTAAGGAAATCAAATCTGAAAGATATTTAGGGGCTTGACCATGGAGAACTTTATAAGTCAAAATAAGAACTTTAAATGTTATACGATGGTGTATGGGAAGCCAATGAAGAGAACGCAATATTGGGGTTATATGCTCAAATTTTCTCGAGAGAGTCTTGCAGCAGTATTTTGTATTCTTTGAAGTGGAAGTAAGTATGAATGAGGAAGGCCAGCAAAAATCAAATTACAATAATCAAGGTGGAAGGATACGAAGGCATGGGTTAATTTTTCAGTTGTGGGTCGGTCAAGTAGTTTCCTAATTTTCCCAATTTTGTAGATTCCAAAAGATGCAGATTTACATATTTTTTTAATATGCTGCTGAAATGTAAGATGTTTGTCAATTATGACACCAAGGTCTCGTACATATTCACTACCCTTCAGTGAACCATCTCCAGTAACCAAGTCGGGGAAAGCGTCAGTGTTTCTGAATTTGGAAGTAATGTGGATCATTTCAGATTTTCGTATACGTTTTGCGGAGGACGTAGAGGCATTCCCGAGTCGCCCCACCCCGTGGTCGTCGTCCAGATCGAAGAAAAGTGGAAGTGCACGATGGTAGTTGCCTGTTTAAGCCGCCGAGCATTGACTAACGATTTACCGTCGAGACTTTGTTTAACGAACATAACACGGAGTTGAATAAGCAAGATTTATAATGAGAAACAGTTTTTAAGTTTACAAATTGCAAAGTTAGCCAGGTTTAGATACAAATAAATATTATTAGTATACAAATGGTCGATAATGATCTGTAGGTCTGAAATTGACAACGCAGGGTGCTTTGTAATCGTAGTGTAATAGTCGTAAAGTTTAGTAATTGGAATTACGCTGCGCGTATATCCCACTATGGTAGTAGTTGCAAACGTGTGCATGCTTCGGAATCATCTCACCCGCTTTCGTGCAAGAGGCCACGTGGTTTATTTGTACACCGATTCGTTGACCGCTCTCAGCAGCTGCTCGCTACACAGTCTGGAATCACGCCAGCATGTGGCAAGTCTAGGCAAGATGTATTATTTGGTCATGGAGGGGGAGAGTGTTTATACTGGGACAGTGATTATATCATCATCACATTCCTTACTCAAAACTTCGCAAAAATGTAAATAAAAAAATCATAACTTATGTATTCAGTCGTCAATAGTCTTTTCATGCATACAATATCATCACAAGCATTATGATGATAAACAATTTAAACATAGTGTATATATACCGGGGAATTGATTATAATTATGTTCAGCAAAAACCGTTTGGATTGTGAGAACATTATTTACCCGCCTTTCTACAACATGATGCATTCGCCCAGGATTAATAATACAATATACTAAAGGGTGTAATTGTATCAAATGCATGGTGGTAACAGCTATGATAATTCCCTTCAAGGCAATATATCCACGGGTTTCACAAGAATATGACAACAATATACCAGGGGATAGTGCTAAATTTGGAAACCAAACGTCTAGGACAAAATCCCGCCGATTAGGATATGTGACCTTACACCACAAAACGACCAATAAGTCGGGAAAAATGATTTTGCTGATTTTCACATGACAATAAAGTAGAAGTCATTACCTTTAAAATGGTATATAATTTGTCAAATTTGGACTTAGAAAACCGTCTCAAAATGAATGCCAAACATTTAAAAGATGTCTGAAACAATTTTAAAGTTACAGAGAAAACGGGCCGCTTTAAAGATCAGTGTCCATTTAAGCGCTGTACTATGATCATTTTCATTCAAACAAAAACATATTTACACATGATTTCTGACGCTCAAAATTTCACAGAATGTAGATTAAGATACTCTCATTTATGAAATCTCAAAATTCTGAATTTTATATTTTAAACAAAATTTGACTATTTCAGCTAATAACAGACAAACTACCATGGCGACATAATACCCATGGAGAAAACACCCCTTTTTTTAGGATATCATACATGGAATGTTATAAAAGGTTGTTCACCAGAAATGTCTTCTAGGACCTTCTAGGATCACAACCTAGGTGGACAACCTCGCAATCTAGCTACTGGAAGTTCACAAAACGTTTAAAACGATTTAACCTATAATGTACGTTAATAGGGCCTTAAATCCTTAGGGTTCATGAAGGTTTGTCTCTGCTATTTTCACAATAACACTAAAAAGCATTATGATGTCATCACATCGCTTCAGATTTGTATTTTGTAGAGTAGTGTGCATCTTTTGATACCAAAATTGACTGCATAATATATTCGGTTAATGTGTCACGTGTGATTTTAAGTCACGTGTTACACAAAGGACTTGAAATTGCACGTTCAGTTATACACAAAAATGCATTGAAATGTTCAAGATATTTAAAACGTTACGCAATTTGTATTTGAAGTCCTTCAAATGGCATTCAATTGAATTTTCGAAAGTTTTTGAAATGGTATAAACGCAAACAATAGAATAATTAATACATTAAAAACAATAAAATACATAAGAATATGAATTCCTAATAGTGTATTGTTGGTATCTGACTTTACTAAATCATTATAATAGAGGTAAAATAGGGTTGATAATGAAATGTACATATTGTAGAATGACGAAATATATATTGGTTATAGAGTACAGATATATAATAGACCTTGATAAAGAATATAATACAATATGAACCATTTAATAAAGTGATTTTCTAACTAATAACAATGTAATGATATATCTGACAAAAATGCACTTATATACTTGTTTGTATGTGTGTTACGTATATTGCCAATATTAACATGGAACTAACGCAGACGTCAGCAATGAGTGTAAATATTTTTTAGGTGTAGCCTGTAGGGAGAGATAAGGGAAAATAAATGAAGCGGCAAAGGCAGTAGCGCTTACCTCAACTCTCAGTCGAATTATTGTTAATGTGTTAAGTAGGAAGATCTTTTTATTCATGTACACGATAATACAATCAAACAAAGTAATGGGCATGGACAAAAACAATCATGATTAACAAATGATAATCGTACCAGAGAAAAACAGAGTGACCTACTCTACACCTTTAAACAATGTAAAAATTTGTGTTAATGTTGTAGGCCATTTTCTGAGCCATCGTACCCTTTCAAGTTGTACTGGTACATCATTGTTTCAACAAGTCCACATACTAATAAGTTGTATTTGACCCATAGAAATGTTCATTGGACTAGAAGGACACACAGGTAGTTCATGAATGAGCACTGAACATTTAGAAAAACATAGACCTATACTGTTTGAATCCGTGACATTGCATACTTGTCATTGATTGTGACCTAACCTCCCATGGAGAAGCACATGTTTTTTATTGGAAAAAGTTCTTCAATAGGGATCACCATAAACAGCTTGTATATGGCACCTTTTCAATGATTTGAATCCTCGAACTGGTCAGTTTGATGGTTTTAACAACTATGGTTAAATATCAGGTGGCGCATGTCTCCAGGACTCATTAACTATTGAATAGTTCACTCAAACACTGTTCTCACTGAGGAAGCTCAGGGCAGTTCCTGTGTTAGCTGTCAACTGCACAAACATCTGTGGTTCAAGAACTACATGACTGTTTGTACTACCATTTGTGATCGTAGACTTATAACATGTTATCGAGCACATCATTGATACTCCTTAGCGAATGAAATACTTTTCAGAAATGTATATGATATTAAATGACGTTTAGTTTTAGAGGGGTAACATTCACAAACAATGCTTATTAAGTTTACATCAGCATAATCCACATGTATAGTATAGGTTTGTTCACATTTGTGAAAATACCAATACAACTATACTATTTTATATTGTCATCTGACGATAACTGGTTTCTTTATATGATTATGTAGCCTGATGATTGTGGTTTGATTGATCACTTTGCAATTTCCCCTTATTTAAGGATCTTCATCATGTCAGACTTAATAACGATTCTACCCCTTCATTTAGGATCATTTTGGAATATGAATAGACTATACTTGCACTGGTAAGATGTGATTTCTTTCCTGCTTTTGGTACTGTCCGTGCCATGTGTAAAAGGGGCACTGACATGTTCTTGCTGTTGTTTGGATTAATTTTATTTGGCCTTCTTTTTCTAGCGAATGCAAGTTAACAAGCTTTACAAGGATGTCATCTAATCAGTTGAAAAGGACTCATTTCAAAGACATGTCAGCTTTCATACCTCGTTATTTTGACTTTGTATTAATAGCACTCTTTCCAAACGATGTCGATGTACCTTCGTATCCCCAGCCCCCTATTATGATACTGAGTGCAGATTTGTTATGTAATAAGAGACGATGCATAACCACAAAATCAATTTGTTTGGAATTGTAACATGATTGTTTATATGTATTTTTAATGAAAATTGTGAAAAATAGTATGAAAACAGTTCCAAGGCCCTGAAACAGATTATACAGATTTCGCTTGTCATAAATAGCAGCTATGACTGAATATTCGTGGACTTGATGTGAAAGGTTGGAAGGGCACAAGCTTTCCACATATGAGGTCCCGAGTTCGGAATCAGAGAGTGCCCAGAAGGATAGAACGTGATTCATTAGCACTGTATTCATATACAAGGTGTCAGGCTGGAAGACTCCCATGAGAGTTAGAAATGTGCACTCTTGTGTGCTGGATTGATTGCAGTATGTATCCAATGACTGGGGATAAATGCAATGACGCACCGCGATCGTCATACATTGATACGTTCGCTAAATCATAACATCCATTTTATCATTATAATTATTACATGTAATTATTCTTATGTATTTCTTTGTTTAAAATTATTATTATTGTTACTGTTATTTTGTATTGTTTTATCCTTTGTTTTGCTAGTGTACTGTTTTTTCATATTACTAAATGCCATCGAACATGTATAAAGTTTTACAGCTTAATATTTGTGTCATTCTATGATAATCTGCACCATTTCCACAGATGTTGGTCCATAGGCGTATGTGCAATTTCATATTCTATGTCTGACACGTGACATATAAAGGCACGTGACAAAAAACAATAGAAGTAAAAAAGAAAAATTTGGTATCAAAAGATGCACAACTATATATGAAAGACATATTCGAAGCAATTGGATGATAGCAGCATGCGTTGGGGTGTAATCGTGAAAATACCAGAGTAGGATATTCATGAACCCTAAGGATTGAATGCGCTTTTAACGTACATTAGGGGTAAAATCCTTAATATGTGTTTTCTCGCCTTCCAGTAGCTAGTTCGCGAGGTTGTCCACCTAGGTTATGCTTCTAGAAGGTCCTAGAAGACAATTCTGGGCCCAAACCTTTTATAACATTCCATGTATGAAAAACCCCTTTGCTCCCTGGGTATAACGGTCGTTTTGTGGTGTGAGGTCACATATGGTGTAAAAATGCGATCACCTTCCTTACTAACTTCGCAAAACAAAAGGAACAACTAAAACACATCGAGTGCATGTGTTAGTAAAAATTTTCGTCATGTGTTTGTCATTGCATACACTTTTTATCATGTTTGCATTATTATTATTGTAAATAGAGTGTACCGGGGATGGGTCGGGTTTATAATGTTCACTAAAAGGTTGTATCGCAATGACATGTGCAAAGAGCGGAGTGGTGGAGAAGGGGGGGAATAAACGTCCGAGTCTCTTTCATCTTTCCATGTGGACTAATTTTCAAAGGTCGCTGCTGTTGTGTTACTATTTAAATGAGTATTGGAATAGTAAAGTTGTAAAGTGTCGTTATGTCATCATCGCCTATATATCACAAAAAACCGCGGATTTCCGCGGGTACAGCTAGTACGCTATGAAAGGCTAGGTACAAATTTACAAAAAACGGAACCTGACATCATGTCACTCACAGCGCCCTAGAACAAAAACTACTCAACAAAAATGGCTGTTCTTGGTATCGTTGTCCGTTGGACATAATAATTGTGTTGCTGCATTTTGAGAAGTGCCCCGTTCCATTTGTATTGGGCCACCCTGTATACTATACAGCAGAAACAATAATCGCACTTTGAAATGTCGTTGGCAAAATAAACAATTTGACAAAGAATTAACCAGTACATTTGAAGAAGTAATAATGCATATTGCATATTCGCATTAACAAACGATTGAACTCAAACATTTGTCTAGGTAATAAATAACCCAATTCATGTGTAAATTTGTTTCAAAGTTAATACTGTTTTATATTATGATGACTGATTCATCTACAGTGCCATTTACTGTGACTTATGAGCTTATAAGGTAATTTTGTTTTGTTTCGGATGTTACATTTGTTTCGGATGTTAGAAATGTTTTTTTTTGTACTTTCTATTTTGTCTTTTGTGACTTTTTGTTGTTTCTTTAAACGTGCTTTTATTGATCAACCAATTAACATGTACATCAATACAACAATAATAAGTGAATTTACAGTGATGACAAAATGCAAGTAAGAACAACAACAAAATGAAAAAAGAAAAAAGAAAAAGAAGAAAATACGAAATAAAACAGTTTATAAAACAGTATACATAAAAAGCATCCAACAGTGTGGAAATAGTGGGTAATCGTGTTTGTAAGTGGATAATGATCAAAATACATTTTCAAGAGTGGACCATTTCTTATAATGTATTTCTTCAATTTTATTTTGTTTGGCAAATTTAAGTTATATGTATTTTATATTCTGAATAAAATATATTAATCCAATTAAACATAATGCTTTGTTTTTGCAGTTTTGAACATACATGTATCTTTAAAACAGTAATGTAAGGTGCTTTAGTAGCAATTTGTTGGGACCTTTACAATCTTTGATGAAGCCAAACATCATTCTTTTCCTACTAAAATCTTCAAACTTAAGATTAAATCTTTCACCAATCTTGCCTACAAATTATTGCCTAAGCTTAGAAACGACATCACAATTAATTATATGTATAGGTGTTTCTAAAGTTAAATTACCAAAAGTACACATTTCTGAATTGACTAACTTCATCTTGTACAATCTATCATTGGTATAAAGAATACTGTAAGACAATTTGAATTGGAAAACCTTAATTTTCAGTTCAATTGTGCACTTGAATGGTAGTGTATACATTTGTTACCAGTCATTGTCTTGAATATCATAGGTGCTCGAGAGCAATTGTTCACAAACTGGTCTCGTTATTACTTCAGAGATAAAACCTTCGTGCACTTTCTTTGAACCAAGTTTGTATTTTTCAGTCATCAAAAACTCTAATTGTGACTGTTTTCTCTATTCCAAAGCAACAAGGGGTTAAATACACACCTTTTTGCACAGAATGCTCTATTGCCATATATTTCAAACAATATATGCTTGCTACACCTTTTTCCTTCCAAAAATCAAGTAGAGTGATTTCACCATTGTTATCAAACAATTTATAAAAATAGCACAATCCTGCCTCATACGAGGCTTTACAATATAATAATTTTTTTCCAACTAAAATGAATTGGTTATTCCATACACACTGTCTTAGTATACTGGCCTGACTTTTATCATCTACAACCATTTGACAATGAACATCTGTCCTTGACCATGCTTTCAATAAAGCAACATAGAATGGTGGGATATCTTCAATATTTGGTAATCTATCCATTGCAAAATTACTGACAAAAATAGTTTTACCACCGTCTGACTTTAAACAAATACTCAAAAGGGAGAGTCTAAATTATTATGGTATGATTTTAAAAAGTATCTTTGAATCCATTTTATTAAGTGAGTATTTATCATACATTGAATGTTTGGACATTTTAGCCCACCTTCTGAGTGATGAGCAAACATAGTTGACCTTGAAATTTTGTCTGGACCACTCCACAAAAAAGAAAACATTAACTTCTCAATTTCCTTAATACAATTTAAGGGCAATGAAATGTTAGACAATAAATATATTATTTTAGACATTATGAAAGTTTTAAAAATTTGTAATTTACCAATCAAAGTTATGCCTCTATTTATCAATTTAGCAAGCATATTTCTTTTTTCTATAAACCGAGCCTCAACATTATTTGTCTTTACTTCCTCTAAATGTATGAAAAAAAGAAATGCCCAAACCCTTGACTCCCTTCTCTGGCCATACGATACCTCTTTTTTTCCCCTTAGGTGCCTATTATTTCCAATCCACATACCTTCAGTTTGAGATTTATTAATACAAAGACCAGAACTTTTTGAAAATTCCTCACATTCTTGAGGTTTTTTAGGGTTTTTTTCTCAAAATGTTTGCATTTCTTTTCCTGGCCAGATATTTTGAGATGAATAGTATTAGTACAGCCTCCCACCGATTACCATCCGTAAATATCTTTCTGCCTTAGTCAACATAATTGTCAATGGAAATAAAGAGAGAAAAGGCTTTTGTCTATTGAAAAACACGAAGCTGATTTACATCAGAGTCGGTGTCAATGGATTCTTTTCATGTAACTGTTCGGCGATTGAATCACAAAAGACCGACGGTTAGAATAAGCCACAACAAAACCTTGTTTTCGAATTCCGCGTCCCTTCTCACTGGAGTCATTTGAAGGAATTCATTGACAAACGAACTGTGAGACTGTGAGACTGATGCACACAGTGCATGCACACACGCCACCCACAAACACACACACAGTAGAGCGTCTGTTATTTGGAACTAGGATGGTGCGATCACATTGTACACTCGTTGACCGTAGATGGTGAACTACTGATTTCAGCCGCAGCGGCTGCGCAGAGCCGTCGGTTCTGTTAAACCGTGGCAGAATATTTTTCCATTTTGACCAACTCTATCATTTAAACGCATCTAAAATAATTGTCCATGCATGGTCTTACTAAAGAGGATAGTAACTTTGTGGTTAATTGAAAGGTTGGAAATTTCCTTTTTGGCTTCAATTCCATTTGAAGAGGAAAGAACGATATCTTAAATACTACTATCAACAACACACAGTAGCCTAGAACTAATATATTCTAAGAATATAATATCATGTTTAAGTTAATTGTTTACACAAATTCAACGGTCTTCCAGTGCACTGCGAATGTAATTTTGACTTTGATTTAAGTCGATTAATTAAGAAGTATCTCTACCATTCGGACAAACTGATGTTATAAACAAAATGAAGATCATGACTGCCAACTATTAAAAGGGAATTCTTGCAGACATTGCAAATTATTTTTCATGTTTTTGAGGTCCGTAATAATGTAATAACAGTGAAACGTGATAACGTTGGGTAATACATTTAAAACAATAATCACAATGCCATGAATTAAACCCTCACAAGGTTATCGTCCCTTTATAAACAACAAATTAAAATGATAATGGCGTATCCATACCATGAATACATTTATGTGTATTTTTAAAAACGTATTACATGTAGTATGTTTGTTCTATCCGGAAGTATAAACGAAAATTATAGTGTTGCCAGCTATAGTTTGTAATCTTTCATTATTTTGATCTAATGTATGATTCATTCAAAAGATGACAATTTCGAACAAAAGATCTACTTATGATTATGATCAAATTATGAGAAAACAAAGACCCCTTATATCCGTTGATGTATTGACCCTATACTAGATTGTTACTGCGAAATTCGCATTGCATAATGTACCTATAAAGGTTTCGAATGTCATTGTGAAATACCTTACCATTACTAATAACGTTTTGCGGTTTATTGACGAATAATAAATGACGGTTCGCGTGGGTACGATATGCGATTTCGCATTTATATGTTTTTATTTTCGTTTCACAAACAATGCAGTATGACCCTAGGCCCTCATTATCTATAAATCGTCATTAGACAGTGAGGTAAAATGCATATTTTCGGAGATAATAACTTTCGCTCTTAGCGGCGATAAATATCGCTCGCGGGACGTAGGTGTCATATTTCAGCCACTTTAGCGAGCAAACCCAGCGCTCTGACTAGATGTGTTCCGAGTCATTTTACGCGTAATTCACTATGTTTATCGTAGCGAAGCCGTTCGTGCATACAATGCATAGGATCAGGAGATCGCGCGGCCATTTCGGAGCTATTTGACCATCGAGCTAACTGATTTCTTGTTTTCACGAAATTAACATGCTTACTGATCAGTATAATATTAAACTTTACTTATATCATGTTATAATCATAACGGCGGTTTAACTTTGGTTGGGAAGGGGGATCGAAACTAATTGTTAAAGTGTAATGTGCACTGTGCGTGATGATGTAACATGAAAATAAACAACAAATGTCTAGTTCCTTTTTAACGGACGTGCTTATGAAAGAATATGATAATTTATGATTATCTTGTGATTGAGCTATTTCAAAGAGTTATAAGATTATGAAGGGGCAAATCAATGTTTCATTGATAAGCTACGCCACTTGATTGCCGATGAGCGAACCACTTCTGTCTATAACAGTTTATTTCATATGATTATTGCTACATGCAATGAAATGAATTGTTTTTACATTCGGCAGCCAGGCAGGCTTTGCAACTGATGCGAGTAAATTTATTGCGATCGGTTTCGTATGCACTGCCCCCGCTGCTCCCCGCGGGGCACACCGTGGTTACCGGCACCATGGTCATTGCGTACCAAGCTGACGTAGCGCGGTCCAGACTGATAAAGGTTACACCTTTTGTATTTCTTTTTCTTTTTGAAAGAATTCCCCTGTTCTGTTGTTTTTCAAATATATATGGGGCAAGTGCTCCCCCCCCCCCCCACAAACATATTTGTATTATGACAAAAGTTACTACGCACAAATCTCGATGATTTGAATGAATTGTCAGGATATGTGTAAAGCCTTACTCACTTGTTACTCATTTTCTTATCGTGTTTAATTGCCTACATTTGAATATATCTGGAGTGATCTTTATCATGACAGTTTCAAACTGAATGCTCATATTCTCATGTAATTAATTCCGACATATAATGTATGTTTATGGGAAACGCTACATGCTCATTGTATTGTATTCAAATTTGCTGGGAATATTATAATGAGATATAATCATCCTGTCTTATAATATAAGCACTAAAATAAAAACTCATTTAGACAGTAAGATAAAGTTCAGTCATTTATTTATTTACAAACATCTAAAGGCAAGCACATGTATTTTAGACAAAAAATGAAAACATTTTGAAACAAAAATGATTTCTAGGTATACATGATTATTTCAATCTTTCTTAACATGGATCTAGTAACTTTGTTGTAGTATTGCTAACTTATCACAATGACTTTTTACACAGTTATACAGGGCTGGACACTGGCCAGTAAATTTTTATTTAGGGCAACCAGAAAAGGAAAAACTATTTCACTGGTCTAACCAGACCAGAGGTAAGTGTGGAGCCCTGGTTATGACTATCCATTAACAATCTGAACACTTCAATCAAAATGTATTTTTAATAAAGAGAACCACAAAGATTTATGATTGTTTGTGGATTTGGACAATGTAGATACCTTTAGCACAAATCAAATGGTTGTAAAAGGCATATAATAATAATAATAATAATAATTTACATTTACATAGCGCATTATACGAATTAACATCTCTTTGCGCTTTACATTACATCAAATTACAATAACAACAGTATTATAAACATATATATACCAGATTTTAAATACACATAATTATACACATTTTGGAATTGAATGATTATCCCTATCTAAGGGGAAAATCAATACAAATATAATTCTTAAATAGATGGGTTTTTAATAGTTTCTTGAAACTTTACATGCATTTATTCAGGCCTCCACAATAACTGTTTTTCTTTACTGGCTGATTCAGGCAGGTAACATTTTTAAGTTCTACTTGCCCACAGAGAAAAATCACATGCCAACTTACTTCTAGATGCGATGTAATGAATTACATTCTACTCTATTAGTTGCAGAAATATACCATATATACAATTTGACTTGCCCGATATCAAATTCTGGTTTGAACTTGGCAAGCGGGCAAGTGATAGTGAAGCCTTGATTCTATACGTGTTTACTTCACTTAAAGGTTTAAAGTGATCCATTAGCATTATATTTGGGGGGAACATTTGTATTAATTGCTACATGTACATTTAGACATGCGAGAATATGTAAATTTGTTATAGAAAAATAATATTTACCTAGATCATTCAAATGAAATATCAAAATCTGGGAGACATTTGAACAGTAAAATCCATTTTTATTCTTCTGTTACCATAACAACACAATTCAAGCAAAATGTAGAAGTCCAAGTGATTTTGTCTGAATTGTATTTAAAGTAAATGGATGACTTCAATACTCGTGCAACAAACACATTCAAGAACAAGAAAATGCCAACAAAACTTTCCAATTGTTTGTCCCATATCATTATCAACACTTACTACATGTACAGTATTTATGCAATGTTAATTTCTATGCCTTCACACACATACATGACATATGAAATGCAAATGTAAACATCAAATCTTAAACTACTTGTTACTGTACTGTAGTAGATACAAACAATGTGCAATAAACATAACAAGCTCCATACACCTCCAAAAAAAAAGGTCAAGTTACATGTATGGAATACATGTACATGTACTTAAAGGGATCTAGTAACTTTGTTGGCATGTGCAAAAAGTGATGAATGGTTGATGCAATGTATAGTGTCCACAGGGTATTGTGTGAAAAATTCAAGTCAAATGGACATTGCATGGCCAAGTAATGAGCGAAAATGCAAAGTGATATTGGGTGATATTCACTAACTCACTGAATTCACTTTGTACAGGGATGAAAAACTCGCCCGGAGTTTTTCTTATCTGAATATTTTGATCGTACATATCTTTGTAACGAAAGGGAAATTTATTTTGAGGATTTGGACAATGTTACTAAGTCCCTTTAAAGGGACAGGTCCTCTTTTACAAAACGTCTGACCAGTTTCCAGTTGACGGATGGGGATGAATGTAACACACACAAGATAAAGTCAGATCGAACAGCCCTGTAGAATCCAACGAATTAAAAAACGAATGCGTCCCTCCATCAAACTGTATATCGGTCAATAAAATAATTTAACTGATTTAGCCAAATATTACAACAATACATACTTATTAGTGTAAAGGTATTGTGAAGCCGACATTTGTAAAGGTATATGTCACGGAAACAAATCTAAAACTTTAAGAATATATGATTAAATGTACTTAGTCAGTTTAAGTGAGGTTTGGTTATTTTGGTTAGCATCCGTTCATGACATTGTTATTGTGCGTGGGTCAGGTAGGGGTCACGCATAGCGTTCCGGTACTCCGTAGAATCCGTATACGAACGAAAAGGATTTCAAGCCCTAATTTGTTCAGGCATGCTATTAAATGACATTTTCTTTCATATAATAATAATAATAATAATAATATGAACATTTAAGACAATAACCTTGCAACTTTTGAAATTTGGCTTGCAAAAGAGGGAATGTCCCTTTAAAACCTTTTCTAGAAACAATCTTTCTTTGAGCACATTGCAATACAGTGGAGCCTTTTTAAAACGAACTCTGTTATAACAAGGTTATATAACAAGGTTTTTAAGCCCCGATATACTAGGTAAATGCATTGGACCAAACAAACTTGTTATAACAAGGTTTCACTATTGTATTTTTGTTCTGAAGTCAGAAAATGAAACAACTGAACATGTGTATCGGCCAGAGATGACATTTCAGAAGACTTCCCAAGCATCACAGTCGTCATACACAATAGCACATGTAAATACAAGTATCATAACATATAAATATAATATAACTTTTAAAAACTCTGCAAAATAACAAAACAATTTGAATTAACTTGTTTGTGCCTTTGAACAAAAAACAAACAAGTGTACATGGGCAACTTTTGAAATCAAATGACTTCAATCTTTGCTTTTGAATATTACTTTTTTTGTTGGAAAAAACAATAGAAAACATAAAGGGACATTTTTTGAAAAACCAAAGAAATACATAAGGTGTGCCCCCCCCCCCCCCCAAATAGTTCGACCACGCTATGCCACTGCATGCCATCAAGAGACATGAATGTCTTTGGAAGTTTGGAGTCAGTTGAGAAGACAGATACTTTCGCTCCCTCAGATGGGTCCTCCATGCACCAACATCGTCCTCGCGAGCACGATGTGATGACTCCTGGCCTTGGTTGCCATCTTCAGACCTGCCCATGTTCTAGAGGGTTCTGCTGCGGACCTACAGGAAAAAAGTGGGAGATATAGAGAAAGAGAAAGAAGAGGTGGGGATTAGAATACAGTCAATATATCTGGGGTTTGTTTAAGATCACGCACACTTACACACTAAAATAAAAAAAATCATGTATACAGTTTAGAAACACTTAAATATACTGGTCAATTTATTCACTCCCATACAATATTACACGTATCAATGTACATGTTTGTTTTTTGTAAATAATGTGAGTATGTGCAGGTAAAAAGAGATGACCAGTATTATACATGATCGGTTGAGCATACTCTTACATTTCTACATGAGGAGGTTCAAGAGCAATAGCAGTGGATACCCAGGGTGAAAATGCTTATTATGTAATGACAACTGACTGAATGTACAGGTACAGTGTAATGCATGCACTCTTTCAAGCACATGTTTTGTTTGGATGGTGGTCCACTTTTAGTTTCAAGGGTGAAATTTCAGCAGGATCTTTAAAATTGGAATTCCATGAAAATGGGATCAACGTACGAACTATTGACTACCAGGCCTGGAACAGAGGCATCCCTTACAGAACAATTGTTAAGCACGTTGCAAGCTAGCGGCTAGCTTACACGCAAGCTAGCGGCTAGCTTGCAAAATGAAATATTTAAAATAGGAAAGATCTTCAACCAATAAAACGATGAAGATTATGTTTGCATGCATGTAGCTCGCAACGTGAGCATGCAGCAAATTTTAAGTGTGTCATTAGTGCACGGTAAGCATGCGGGTACAGTCTGCAAGCTTCATTTTAGCAGTGATCGCTTATAATTAAGCTTGCGACAAACTAGTTACTAGCATGCGACATGCTTAGATTTCTGAAGGGGATATACATGTACATAGTTGACTTCCCAAACAAAATTATTCTGCACTGTAACTGATCACAGTCATTGAGTCTGAAACTCTGAGATCATTGATGAGGTAAGACATCAAAAACTTGCTGTTAAAATCATACGGCCACCACTGCACTGCACTACACTGTCAACAATGTGTGTGGGTCACATTGCATTGTCTTTGATATGACACCGTCATGCATGCAATGCACAATACACAGTGCATGCAATGTTTCACAACACAACGCGAGCTTTGAGTCTTTGAGATTCTTACTTACAACGTGATCCGCCAAAATCTTCTTAACAAGTACACTAGTGACCATCTTGAACAAGCTCCTAGATATATTCATAAACGATCAATCCGTCACAAATAATAACAAATTAACAATATTTCCGCTTTGATCACTCGATCGTGTCGTTGACAACGGTTCGCTCAAATCAGTACAGTTTTAACGTGTATCAAACGTACACGGGCTGTGTATATATATGTGTACGTTGTATGTAGGATGCTGCGCTTGACGTGCATTGCATAGCGTACACGTTGAGGCACAAAACGAGACTTTTGTGTAGAGACTAGAAAAGAGTCTACCAGTCGTTTTTCAAGCTTTCAAGGATTTTTATACCTCAATACTTCTTTAAATATCTTCAAAACGGCACGGTAAATTCTAATTTGGCGCGGTCAGTCTTTTCAAATCAGACCCTAGTTTAATATAAACAAGGTTTTAGACCTGCCAAATGTCTACTCTGACTGCCTCGGCTCTTTTCATGTTCGCTAGAGCGCAATTAGACCAACGAAAACACGGACAGCATCGCTAATCTGCGCTATGTATCCCACTCGTACGGCGTAATTATCTCCATAACAAGGGATCTCCGTAAGAACGTATTAATCATCACTGTTAGATGACGACATATCAGAAAATGTACATGACGGCGGTGAAGATTATTGTGTACTCTATTCCTCAATATTTGACTTTATTCAAAATTTTGAAAATAATGACGAACTGTACCGAAAGTTGAATAAGATCATCCACATGAGGGCGACATTTCACAAAATATGCTGACAAAATGCATCAAACGGGTAGAATACATTGCATAGTCTAACTGTAGTAGAGCATACACAAAATTAAAAACAAATACTAATTTACCCAGTGTTTCCCGATTTCATTTACTCGGTTCAAGATCAAAAGTTGTACTACTAATTAATATGAAATATGATTTCCATCTGTATTGATATGGAGGAGTTAAAACTTACATACCATTATTTGGAATTACTTGTGATTGTGCTGTTTTTTCCTAATGGAAATGAAAGATAAAACTTGATATTAACAAAAAAGTAAGTTCATATTAAATATTAAAGGTGTTATCACGTGTCAAATACAGTGGCTTCACTTGGTGTTAACATCGATATTGTATTCATTATTTTAAATGTTTTGTTGTGTTTTTGTTAAGTATTTGTGGGCACGTGACCTGCCCCCTCCCCCGGGAACCCCCCCCCCCCCCCCTCACTCTATAGCTACATCACAGGTCAGAATGTTCCAGTCATGTTAACTAACATTATACAGTAACATTGAAGGGTGACTTGCCATTTGGTCTACAACCATTTGGTCCACTACCCATTTGGTCCACTGTCATTTAGTCTAAACCCGGTTCGTCCACAGTAAGTTCGTCTACGAACCATTTGGTCTATAAGCCAATTCGTCTACCTGCCAATTCGTCCAATAACCACATGGTCTACTACTCAATTAGTATAATGTGCATTTCGTATAATAGCCAGTTAGTCTACTTATCAATTGGGCTACTACCAATTGGTCTATACATCATTTATTCTACAACCAGTTAGTCTACGAATCACTTGGTCTACTATTTAGTTGGTCTACTAACTAGGTCTACTATACATTTGGTCTACTATTCATTTGGTCTACAATCGATTTGATCTACAACTCATTTCGTCTACAAATCATTTGGTCTACATGTACATTTGGTCCACCATCCATTTCGTCTACAAGTGGTCTACAATATATTTGGTCTACCAGTCATTTAGTCTACACATCTGTTTGTCTACAATCGATTTGGCCTATTTGTTCCACAATCCATTTGCAAGCCAATTAGTCAATATGCCATGTAGTATATAATTTGCCATTTCTTTAACGAGTGGGGAGAGCATGCAAATTACGTGGGGGCACGCCCTATATATGTATCTCTTATTTTATGAACCCCTCTTACGTTTGATGTTTTGATCAAATTATCATAAGTATTATCATCATCATTAGAATGTATAAATTTTGTTTTTGTTTTCTTGTCTTTTTGAAGGGGGTGGGGTTTGTAAAGCAAAGATCATGGATATACTATCCATGCATAGATGTAATGCAGATGTATAGATAGGTCTTGTAGCTGCTATGATACCTTGGTGGTCATGTATTGAACTCTGTTATTGCACACATGTAGGCATATACCTCATTGATAGATCTAGCTATAGTTTATTCCAGGTTGGTATCCAGGTAGCCTTTGTCAAGCCCGTGTCTTGTCCTGGCTCCAATCATGTGAAATGTGTCAGTTCAATATGTGTTTTCATTTCTTTCATTGCTGTTATCATTTACCTGATAGGCTATACAATGGGAATGGGCTTGCCGGCGAAGTCGTAAAAATGAAGGTGAAGACAGAGGGTGGTCAGGAATGGCAGATTGTTCTTATCAATTTGGTCTCCAGTAAACTCTAGTTTCTTTGTTGATGGACAAATTATATGGCCAATGAGGTGCGAAAATGAAAAGTAACATCATGGATTAACAAACATATAAGGAAACTCTGACCAGAAATATAATGTGATTAAAAGCAAGCAAAGAAAAATGGGATTCTAACGGGATCCCGTTAGAATCCCATTTTTCTTTGCTCGCTTTTCATCATGGATTTACTATACATATCTAAAGGGATAGTTGAGTTTTGGTATAGAGGGCGCTACACAAAATATTTTGTTTGTGAGATAATGACAAACTGAGTGTCCGAATCGAAAGAGTATACAATTCTAATGACAAAATAAACTTTATTTGATCAAAATCGGTTCAGAAATGGCTGAAATATACATAACCATAACCATTTGTAATACTTGTGGGGCCCCAAATTTTTGAAGTTTGAAGTTTGATGTGTATTAACAACAACAGTATCATCAACTGTACATAATTTACAAAACAATTAATCACTGCAATATACGTTCACGTCACGTTCAGGTTCTGTACCTTTTGTGAAACAGGTCACCCAAATCTACGAACAGTCACGTTCACGTCACGTTCAGGTTCTGTACCTTTTGTGAAACAGGTCACCCAAATCTACGAAGTGTAGGGTAACGTGACCCAACAATTTGTTGACCTGCTATATGCAATCTACGAAAGCTCACGTAAATTGCCGCTGACGTTTTAAAAAATAACGTAAATTGTCATTGAGAAGAGACTAATGGCAAAATAGCTGGTTCAGGGCGAAGATGTCGTATAGATTATGTGAAATGAATGAAACAAAATGTACCATTCAT
>JBAMJV010006312.1:0-10323 GCA_037951105.1 Echinarachnius parma | reverse complement strand
CTTTAAGATGGCGAGCCACGTACGGCGTCCTCCATACCCACTTGACAATCTTTACCCAGAACTACAAAACCGAAACAAGTATGCGATGGTATAACAGATAATTCACGTAATCGTTTGTGATTTCTGTCTCATGGGATGGATGTTGCTCATTGTTACAATCTATATAATTATCTACACCTTTATCGAAGCCAAGCTGCATCGTGCCGGAGGGGTGTGGCTGCATGATTTGTGTCTTAATTTCCAGGCGAGATATCACCCAGATTGGCGAGTTGTAATTACAAGGATCATCAAAGCCGTCTTTGCGCTTAAGTGTAACTTAGAAAACAGAAACAACGAGTTAATTTAATGCGGTAATTTGTTTTTTTTTCAGCGTCTCGCCAGAGGGCGTTGCTGTGTTTTACCATGTATTTTTTGATACACCATTATAATAAGGATTAAGCTCGATCTGGGGGAAAATCCCCTATACGTCAAGAGCCACAAGACAATTATATGAAACGTGCAAGAAAGTGGGTAGAAAATGGCTGAGGATTTGTTTTTGTTTTTTCAGTATAAATATTGACAGCATAGATCCCGACAACACCCGATAACAGACCGAACTGAGGCCGACAGTAGATGGACACCACCCCGACTTTGTCGATTTGAGTTTGCTTTGGTGTCGATTTCGATTCGTTCCGGGTGTCTATTTGGGTTTGGTTTGGTTATGTGTCTCTGTGCCGGATGTTCGCTGAATTCAACATCTATATCAATACCCAGAACTTTCATTCGGCCGACACCATCACTCCGAACGACCCCAAACTATTTTGTCGGTTTGGCGTCGGTCTGGGTTCTTTTTGGCGGTGTGAATAGGCCATTATATGCACGCAAATCGGTTACTTCCGGAGGGATGGACGGAGCGAGAATTGATGAAAGCATTCCGACGTAAAAAACTAATAAAACACGAGATCGCAGAAATATTGATATTCTCTCACACATCTGGCGCTCGACTTTGTCGCGCGCAGATGGCGTAATTAGTCAAGAAACAACGAGGGTACCAAACGCCCCCCCCCCCCCCCCTCCCTAGATAAAATATGTTAAACCCTCCGTAACACTCATTCATGTCATAATTACGTGAAACGCAAGCGATACATCGCGCATGTCTTTTGTCGTCATGCCCCACCCCTATTCCCTCGTGGGGAACCTGTACCCCCACTTCGCCCCCCCCCCCCTTTGTATCTCTTGTTTTAGTGGACATTGGTTACTCCACGGGTTGTATGACATGTATGATATGGAATATACAATTATTACTTCTTTTTTGTTGCTGTTTGGAACCCAAGACACCACGGTGTAAATTCTCACGACAGCGTTAATGGTTTCTTTCCAAGGTCCATGGATTTTCTCCCGTTATCATTCGTGCTTGTGACGGTGTTATTGTGTCCGTTTCTCATACTCAGTCAAAAAATCAATATTATCACCATGTTTTCGTGAATAAGATGACAATTTGTAATAATTGGTGGTCTATATGGTTTATGTCGTAAGTCGTTGAACTCTGTATCATCGCTGTGTGGTTAGTGATGATGTCACTTTTATGTTTTTCAATCCATGGTTGTGGGGGAAAAAACTTAAAGTGATCCATTAACTTTGTCAAATTCAAGCAAAATGACTTGTAGAGCTTTCACATTTTCTTGTGTTCCTCGTTACGTGGTTTATGGTAATATAAGAATTAAATTTGTTTTAATTTGTCAATTGTTACCGTAATTATGGAGATTATGATTGAATTTAAAGTGTTTCAGAACCCTTTTTGATTGTGGTCTAACTTAGTGGGGGCAGTAGGTGTTAGAATCTGACAATTTTTCACTTTACTAGCTAAACAATGTTCCTTTTCTATAAAAAAAAACACAACAAAACCACACACACACATCAATACTACCACCGTTGGTAATACGGATAAGAAACCCTGATAAAAACCAAGACGACACATGTTCACGCACTCTATAGTTGTACCCACATCACGTATATTGGTTTCAAGAGTTGGGTTATTATAACCTCATTTTATTTATTTCATCTCTATTTTGTTCGAAAGAGGCAAATGGAGTATGACTCGAGTGCTTAGCAAACTTGTTAAAGTACGTTGGTAGAGTTTTGCCTTTTTGATGCTGATGTTGTTGTTGTTGTGTTTTATGTTATGTTGTCTTTTTGTAACGGAGGATGCTGAAGCACCTACACTAAAAATCTTCAAAACATATTCTGTATTATTTGCACCAAAATCATTAAATAACTACAATATACTAGCTACTACAATTATGGTAACAAACTAAAACATAATGGTTAAAATGCACATCGTTGAACGATACAGTGGCACCCTATACAGGGTGCGATTCTGCACACTGAAGGTGCAAATTAATTGCAGACTCCCACCAAGTCTGAAAGTTGCACTCGTTAGAGTGCTGCTATTTAATGTTCAACGTTAAGGGTGCAAATTTGAAGCCTTATTTGTTAGTTGTAAAGAGAACCCATCCTCACCCCCTCCCCTTCATGGGCATTCTTGTCCCCTCACAACCTCATTCGAAGGTGGCAATAATGGATAGACATTAAACAATATGTGTGCCTTGTCCTCGGGATGGTCCCATCATGGGGAGTCTTGATTACCCCCCCCCCCCCTCCAACCCCACCTCCTCCACCCCATCTCCATTTGCTTACGTGTTGGACAAAGGATCGTTACGGTTGTGCGCAGGGGCGTCGATCCGTTTTTGATATTGGGGGGGGCGAAATTTGAAAATTTTTCCAGAGTGACCACTGAGAGAGCTAAAAGCCCCACATTGGCATGCCCGGAAGTTTTTATTATGCGCTCATTGAAAGTGTCTTCATGGCTCGAAGACCTGATTTTTTTTGGGGGGGCACCCACATTTTGGGACAATAATGGGGGTCCAGGGGGCGGAGCCCCCGGAAGCTTTTAGATTTCAGACATTTGCAACTCCTATCATGGGTGTTAAAATTGTATAAAATAGTGAATCTATACTCGTATCGTATTTTTAAAGGGCATAGCGAGAAAAAGATTGAGCCTTGCATGAGATGGATCCACGTGATCCTGTATACTATAGAGACATCGATATAATCTAGGGCATTGGGCTCCCATGAAACTAAGCAAGGGCGTCAACAACTTCTCAAAACTGGAGGGGAGACATTGCGAGGAAGCGAAGCGACCGAGCGGGGGAGGGTGTGGGAGGGGGTATCCCCCTCCCACAGTAGGGAGCTTTTGTATTTTGGGGCGTGAAATTGTGCGATTTGGTGCACACCTGAGACAGAAATGTCACGTAATATGAAGTATATAAGTATGGATTCAAATATACATAATGACAAAGGGAGGGGGACAATCTTCACCACTTTCAAATGTGGGGGGACATGATAATTATTCCAATATGATCTGCGTTCAGCGCATTTGGACCGAATGACTGAAAGATATATTTCAGATTATTTTATTTTCTGTGACGGTGGGCTATCTATAGATGAGGGTTTAATTAACTTCGTTTGAGGTGTGCGTTTGAGAAATTACACTGCCCAACACATTTCGAAATGTGAGTTCCCGCGACCAACATGAATCTTGCAATATGAGAAACTGTGTGCGCGCGAAGCGCGCAGCAAAAATGAGATTTACTGTCCTTTTCAAACTAGAAAACGGCTATTTTGAAGATTAATTATTGATAAATGTGTGTTTCCCCTCTTTGGCATTATATCACTTGATTTTTTTCTTCCTCATTTTCGGAATTATTGGGGGGGCGAAATGATATGTTCGCCCCCCCCCAATATTTTCATTGGGGGGGGGGGGGGGCGACCGCCCCCCCTGCCCCCCCAGGATCGACGCCCCTGGTTGTGCGAACATCGCACTGCAGGACAACAATGCTTCGTGCCCGACCTGGCGGTAGTATTTTTTTCTTACGCAAATAGCGAAGAAACAGCACAGAGCATCAGGGGGGTTTCTGTGCAGATCGATGGACAAAAATTGTCGTAAAAAGTCTAAAATAACAGGAATTTGATTAAATATGAAATCACAACATAATCTCTGAAATAAGGAGCTTGTAATCATCCTGAAACGGTATGAAAATTTGATCCTTAAACGCGAATGCCCTGAGTAAGCAAGAGCTCAAGCTGGTCCGGAGGTGCTTGAAAAAACGCAAGCAATTGCTTATCAAGACAAGTAAAAGGTTCGTTTTATGCATACGGTTTTAAGCAATTGCTTGTTTGGTAAGCATTTGCTTACGAGCCGTAAGCAATTGCTTGTGCTTGTAAGCAAAAGCTTTTGCTTACAAGCAATTGCTTGTTTGTGTGCATACCGATTCAAGCAAAAGGCTAGCACAAGCAATTGCTTGTTTTTATGCATACGGCCCAATGTATCAACCCCTCACCCCAACCCCCGGATGGGTATGCCTTGTCAGTGCACCATATCTGTAACTCAATATGTATAGGATAATTAGGTTTCGATTATAATATTGGCGTTAACTCTTTCAGTCTGTATGGAACAAAGCTGCGGTATTATGTGCAATATACACACGGTGTTCGTTTAAAGAGCACCGACTTTTAATGCATATTCAGCAGTTTAAGGGTTAAAATCTGAAATCCTTGATCGTGCGGGGTCATATTTGCTACCTGTATAAATCCCGCGCAAGCTCCTTTATCCCTCATTTTGTAACACTATCCCACATCGTTTATCTTGTAATCTGCTAATCAAGATCGCATTACGCGTCCTCCTCTTCTCCATCATCCTATTCGAATGATGAAAAAAGAAGAAGCATAGATCTCAAAATAATGGACGAAACGTTATTGCGATCACAGATAACACAATAATTGGACACTCTCTATTCCGCCTTTGGTCATCTCTAACAAATAGTGGAACAAATTGAACATCATTGTTACACCGTTAAATCGGAAATCGAACAATTTGGCGGAAGTGGTTTAGAAAACTTCAATACACGGAAGTGGTTTTGATAAGTTTTAGCAAATTTTTAAAATCAAGCGTTGTGAACAAAATAGAAGAACACATGCATAGTGGTAACTACGAATATCAACAACGATAATTCGACATTCGTTTATAACGTTATAATTATTGTCGTTATAGTTTCGTTGTTAATGAAGAATGTTTTTGTGTGTTCAATTAACAAAGAGTGTGCCCCCCCCCCCCCCCCCCCCCCCAATATGTCACAAGGCACCTACATTGTCGCCCGTCACACTCAACAAACCAAATGGAGGCTTTGTTGTATTATTTATTTTATAAAAAAAACGCCTTTGTCTAAAAGTAAATCAAAACGGGGTCAACGAACAAGGGAAATGCCTTTCAAAACGTCTCGATCTTGTTTGAAATCAGTCAAAGCTACATTAAATTGAAAGTAAACAGTCATGTAACGTGTAACTTTGAATTAACATGAACCAATAATCGAAATAATATTTTCACTCTCTTTCTTTATTTTTTTTGTAATTCCAGTTGATACCGCAATGTGCTTTGAACCAATAATCAAAATATATCCTCTCTTTCTCTTTATTTTGTCTTTGTAATTCCAGTTGATACCGCAATGTGCTTTCGAATTAACAACCTTCTCGGGCAAGATGATCAGCAGCTCAGTAAGTCAATTACTTCAATTCATTGTTTGTCTTAAATTTTCGGTGGTGTTGTTTATTTCTTTGTTACTTTTTATGATGAATAAAAACGCACGCAAAGATTTGTTGCTTTGTATTTATTTTATCATTTTGTTCCTGTTTATTTATACAATGACAGTGACAGTACTTTGTTATTTTGATGAGTAAAAAATCCACACCAAAAAGTTTGTACTTAGTTATTTACCGTTGTTAATTGTTATTTCGATGAGTAAAAATCCACACTAACAAAACGTTGGTACTAAGATATTAATAATTATCTTTGTTATTTTGAAGAGTAAAAATACACTCTAAAAAATTGTTCTTGTTTATTTACCATTATTCTTGGTTATTTTGATATGTAAAAAATGCACACTAACCAGTTTATACTTAGTTATTTATAATCGTTCTTTGTTATTTTGATACGTAAAAAGGCACACGTAATAACAAGTTTAGTGGACGTGGTGTGGCAAGATTGGTAGAGCGCCTGCCTTCCAATCGTGAGGTCCCGAGTTCGAACCCAGAGTATGCCCGTTGCGTTTTTCCTTCAGCAAGACAAATTGTCCACATTTGCTGTTCTCCACCCAGGTGTATAAATGGGTACCCGGAAGGATGGAACGTAGTTCCTTAGCATTGTGTGCGCCCTCAAGGTTGCCTGGCTGGAATGCTCCCCAGGGAGTGAAAAACGTGAAATGTGTGCTGAATTGATTGCAGAATGTATCCGATGACCGGGGTAATAATATAATTGTAAAGCGCTTAGAGATGAATATCAATCGTGATAGCCGCTATACAAATCGAGAATATTATTATTATTACTAGTTATTTATAATTGTTCTTTGTTATTTGGATGATTAATAAACACACAACAATTTTTGGTTGTTAACTTACCATTATTTATTTTTGTATTTCTTATATTGCAGACTATTTCTACTCGCTCGGTGCATTCGAGGTGATCAGTGCCGCGGCGACATTCACCGGGAGCGCTATAGCAGTGATAGCCATGCTGCACCAACAGCCGCTCGCTATGCTAGTGGCGGGTTTCACGATGTTCTTTGCAGGTGAGGCGAATCTCAGTTTTGATTGGATGATTAACTCCTAACGTGCCAAGCTCGCATTTTTGCGAGTTACAATACACACAAATTCCATAGAGCATTAAAATCCCTGGCACGTTAAGAGTTAAAGGGGAACCAAACGCTTCAATTTGTGCTCACCGTTATCACTGCTATATTGGGTCTGCTGCTATGTCAGTGGTTACGTAAACTCGCTTGTGTAAGTGCTTGCTCAGATGACGCTTCATGCAGAACCTTTGGAAAACATGGCAGCCTCCAGTCAAAACAGATGTTAAATGTCTACAAAAAAAACATAGATTATTTCCGCTATTAATGATATCCAAGATGAACTATACAACTAAATTCATAAGTAATATAACAAGAACTATGCACTGATCACATGAAGTGAGCAAAGAGGCCAGGGTTTTGTACTTTTGTTCCCCTTTAATTGTTTTACCAACCTTTTTCTAAGATAACAAAATGACATCTAAGGAGCGATAACAAACATCGGTAAAATTACCCTACATTTACGAAATAATTAAGCAGGATAAATCGACATTCTCTCGAATTAGTATTAATTTATTGGTTTCGGTAAAAAAAAATATTAACCCTTTGCTCTACTTTACCTGCCCCTCTCATCCCCCAGGTCTGTTCATGCTGGTGGGGCACCTAATGATGCTAACGGCCCACCAGGAGACCCAGGCCATCGGGGAGTCCTCAGCCGGGCCCATGTTTTCTATGGGCGCCTCCTGGACCTTCGGATGGTCCTTCTATCTGGGCTGGGTCGCCTTCGTCCTCTGTCTTCTAGCCGGTGTCACGGACTTTCTGGTCTACCGAAACTTCAAGAAGATCACGGATGAAATGCACAATGCGCCCTCTCGCGTTAAGTACGTGCAAAGGCAGACACCCGTCCACTTAGGATTGACAATATGATAGATAATTAAAATAACTTTTTTTTTTTACATTCTACTTGTTTTAACATAATTATATTGGTGGAGTATTCTTGTCATCGAAATTTGAGATCACCGAAGAACTTCAAAGTGCGCCCTCTCGCGTTAAACACGTGCAGATAAAGACACCTGTCCACTTAGGACTGACAAAGTGGTAAATAATTAAAATAACTTTTTGTGTAAATTTTACTTTGTTAACATGATTGGTGGACAATTTTAGTCATCGATATTTCACGAAGATCACCGACGAACCAGTGCAACGAACTTCAAAGTGCGACCCTGCGTGAAGTACGTGCAGAGAAAGACACCTGTCTACTTATAGAACAAACGATTTGATAAATATTTTACATTTTGGTACATTTCACTTTTTAAATACATTTCGCTAGAACATTCTCGTCGATCAATCAAGATAATATTGCCAACTATCTTCATACTACAAACATGACAAAGGCGCCCTTTTGCAGAGACCCGGCGTCTGTTTGCGTGTCCACCTCGGCTCACGATATGAATCGCACGAGAGGAAATACACTTTTTATAAATGCATATAAACATTTCGCTTTTTGATGCACATTCCATATATATTATATCAATGTCGGTCTTTCTTGTGTATCGCAGCGCTTATACTTGAAGAACAACTCAACAAAGGCAGACACACTTAAAGCCCTCCGCACACAGAGCCGACTAGACCCAATCCGACTGGTTTTCAGTCAGACTAGAGTCGGTTTCGCTAAGTCGTAGCCGATTCAACATGTTGAATCGGCCTCAATTGATCACCGACTGGCCTTTTACCGGCAAAACAGGAGTCCTGAGGCAACGTATACCAACTGAAAACCAGTCGGATCGAGTCGAGTCGGCTCTGTGTGCGGATGGCTTTTCGTCTGTGCAGGGGCGAACGTCCATCCGTTATCTTTGGGACTGATCAAAAGTTATGTTATCAAATGGATGTCCATGTCATTCTCTTTCGTGTGCGTAATGTTTCGCGTTTGAATTTAATTTATATAAGATGTTGCTATATCGCTATTGTTTCCTTATCAGATATTGTCACAATATATTTTTGACAAATGAAAATGTGTAGAGGGTATTGATTATGTATGTCTGCCATCCAGTGGCGTAGACAGGTTCTTACACCTGGGGGGGATGATTTGCCGTTCACCGGACCAAGACCAATTTTTCGAGACCAAGACAATTGCTTGAAAGTCGTCTCAGTGGGGCGTTTTTGGAGTTTTTTTGCAGCCCTAGCCGCGAAGCGGGGAAAATTTTTGACATTTTGAGCGTTGTTTGGTAGCCCAAGCCGCGAAGCGGCGAAATTTTTTGGCATTTTTTGCGTTTTTTGGCAGCCCAAGGGGGGGGGGGGGGGTTTAAACCCCCTAACCCCCCCCCCCCCCCCCCCCCCGTAGATCCGCCACTGTGGGAGCGAAGTGACTATGCGGGGGGGGGGGGGGGGAGGGTGTGTCTCCCTCCTACGCTAGAGAGATTTTGCATTTTTGGACTTGAAATTGTGCATTCTGGTGCTTACCTAGATAGGAAGCGGCGATTTTTTTTGCTATTTTGAACCCCCCCCCCCCCCCCCCCGTAGATCTGTCACTGATATGCACCTCAACACAGGGAGCGAAGTGACTGAGCGGCGGGAGGGCTCCCATGCAAGGGAGATTTTGCATTTTTGGACTTGAAATAGTGCAATCTGGTGCTTACCAAGAGAGGAAATTCGGGCTCTACATTGACTGTATCTGGGAAAGGGTGTCATGATTTGATCGACCAGAAATGTTAAATACATTTTCACGGAGAAAACAAATAGTTGACAAATATGGACCCCAACACAAATATTGTATTTATATGGAGCATCATACACAGTTCTAACTTAACCATTATGCCGCATTATATGATCCGACAACTTACCCTATCGCCAAGAATGAGTCCCGAGGGGTGAAGCTACCGAGGGCTGGGGCAGGGTCAAATATGGAGGGTTTGGAAGGGGGGATCCCCTCCCACGGAGAAGATTTTGCATTTATATACTTGAAATGGTGCAATTTCGTGCACACCACACAAGTAGCCAGAGCAATGCCAGCCTAAACTGGAGCTACGTGGCCCGGTATACAGAAAATAAATACTCACCCCTGACCATACGCAAATTACACAACAAACTGAGATTATCTGGTCGCGCGCGTAGCGCGCAGCGAAAAAGGAATGTGGATGTACAAATTACTTTTTTAACGGTAGAATTAACAGGTCTTTGCTCATACAACTAATGTTCTTTCCCCAATCGTATACAGATACACACAAAAAATATTATATCCTTCCCTAAAACCTGGGGGGGATGATTGTACATGGCATCCCCCCCACCTTGTGAGCTGGGGGGGATGCATCCCCCTCATCCCCCCCCCGTTGTCTACGCCCCTGCTGCCATCTATATCATTGTCTCGTCTTTAAATACACGCGGAGGCAGATTATCTCTTTAATAATTTATAATATTCTATCATAAATTAGCTTACTCTAGTTCAATACAAATTGTTTTTTTTTATTTTTATTATAATGAGATTGTCCAAATAAACAATGCTGCTGGTAGCGCTGGCAGTACTGATAATTAATATATAATTTACTTTTATTGTAAAATGACAATCGTACCATTGTCTGATATATAGCGCGAGCCAGTGGCGTAGCGTGGTCGGACTGATTGGGGGGGGGGGGGGGGGCACGCAAAATGATTGGGGGCACACTTTATGTAT